>JAOPHQ010006577.1:0-37500 GCA_030340625.1 Merluccius polli
TAATCCCAGACAGGAAAATTATGCATTTTCTTTTTTTTTTGTTGGTTTGGTTAACCGGGTCGAAAGACAGGAGCCAGTGTGTCTGGATCAGAGGCAGTGTTGGGGGGGGGGGGGGGGGGGGTGTATCAAGTGTGTGTGTGTGTGTGTGTGTGTGTGTGTCTGTGTCTGTGTGTGTGTGTGTGGGGGGGGGGGGGGGCAGGGGGTCTTTCTGGTGGCAGCTGAGTGAGGCCATACAGTTTAAGGGAACAGGTTGTCGCTGCGTCTGTCGGTGTTCGTCTTGCCACTTGTGACCTTTGATCTTTGCCTGTGACAGATCAGGGAGTCGAGGAAGGGGAGCGAGGAGCGAGCGGGGGTCCGGGGCTGGCTGGTAAATACTACACTTCCTTTGGATTAGGAGAGCCAGGCTGGTCGGCCATAAAATAAGACAAGATGTACTTTATTCATCCAAGATGGGTAATTAGGGTGTCACAGCAGACAGTGCAGGTAAAATAGGAATTATTCCGATTCAGATATCTTTATTGATAGCGGGGGAAATTGTTGAATTAAACAGATAAAACAATTAGGAATATGCAAAAAATACAGAAAATATATCTCCATACACAGTATGAGTAGTAAGAAATAAAAAATGCATAAAGCAAAAGCAAACATTATAGTTGAGGTAGCCGTCATTGACCGGATGTGCTACATTATCGGAGCTATGCATTATTGACTATATACATTATGATATATGATGTACAACACGGCTGGCTTGTGTCTAAACAGTGAGACTAAATGTCTATTTTTAGGTCCTTGTTACTCCCGCCTTGTGCTACTAGATATAGTGATCTTTCCATTCACTGCTGTTTAATGCTGATAAACACAAGATAAGATAAGCTTTCTTAATGCCGAGAGGAAAATTCAGGTGTTGGCAATGTGGACATAAATGGTACAAATAGCGATACAAAAAAAATACAAACTTTTTGTGGGGGTAGCAGTAATGGCAGAAAAGTAGAATATGTATATAAATAACTGTATAAACATGAGCAAATATATTTGGGTCCGTGTTTTTCCTAATCATTCGTAGTTTTACTGTCCTTGAATAGGTACCATGCCTTGTGTCAATAGCATGGGGTTTGAAGTCTGCGTGACACTCATCATGTGATGAAGAGGAGCTGTGTGTCTGGTGTTGCAGCATCATGGAGGAACTTGGTGTCACACATAAACATGTATACTGTAGTCTTCGATCAGATGATCACAGTTTTGCGGTTAAGAACCCTAACCCTAACCCTAATGTTTGTGGATGTAACGTTTGGCAACAACTAATCAGCACATTCCACGGCGATGTGATCATCATCATCATCATCATCATCTAGAGGGAGGGAGACTATTATTATTGAAATATCATCATGCTGGCATTCCCCTGTTAACTTCCTGTTTTATACACTTGGTAGTGAGACTAGGCTCTTGTTTTGTTTGGTGTTGTCTAGTTTGGTTATGTTTGGTTTGGATGTCTCTCAGGTAACGACTCGGATGGAAAATGTCTCTTTATGTTATCTTATGTATTTCATCTCATGTTTCTTGACGCGCGCATGTGTGTGTGTGTGTGTGTGTGTGTGTGTGTGTGTGTGCCTGCACTTCACATCTCTGGGGAGGTGGGGGGGATCATTTATGAGCAGAGCAGTTTAATCTCTCAAGTGTTGTTGTTTCACTGCAGTGAATACTAGCCTCCGGCCATGGGAACAGGCTCCTCTTCCCCCTCGTTCTCCTAGATATGAGAGAGAGAGAGAGAGAGAGAGAGAGAGAGATAACCTCTGTGATTCTGCCTGTACCTACCGCCCCCGAGCCCCACTCATAACAGCATGTATAAAGCCAGCAACAGTCTCGGGCTCTGCTCCCATTTGTTGCAGGGACATAAAGAGAGAGAGAGAGAGAGAGAGAGGGGGGAGAGAGAGAGGTAGGCTTATACAGATACTGGTATTCGGCTATGGGCCAACATAATGTGTTCACCAATGGAGGAGGAGGAGGGCCTTGGGGCTGCTTTCGAACACAAGAGACGAATGGAGTAGACAAGCAAACAAGGGCCAATCGGAAAGAAAATGTGGGGGAGTGAGTGAGTGAGTGAGTGTGTGTGGGGGGGGGGGGGTTGGGTGGTGTGGTTTCTTTTTTTGGGGGGCGGGGGGGTTGAAGATAAGGCTAATTCTCATCGCTGGGGTTTGTTGTCGGAGGAATCGTCATCTCAAACATAATGACAAATTCGTTGTTTTGTTTGGTCAGCGTTGGATATTCCCCCCCCCCAACCCCGCCAACCAGGAGCAGATCTGTCTCCAATAGCAGAAGGGAGGAGCTTTTTCCTCGACATTTACCCATATAAGTTATTGCTTGCAGGATACGAGCGACCAGTGGGGAATTTTAGCTCCCCTTTTTTTATTATGCCCCCCCCACCCCCACCCTGTTGAATTCAGGGTGCAGACGCGCCCATGCACCCATATGCACATGCACACACACATTCCCTGCAATTTTAGCGGAAACTCTGACTCTCGACTGACACACAACTGTTCGGCCAGGTCCCAGGGCCCCTCTCTTTCCCACACCCTCCCCGGCCCCCTCAAGAGGTTTCAAGGTCATTGGGAAGGGCAAAGCCTGAGAACCCCCCTGCTTGGGAACCAGTCTCCCGCTTCTGCCAGACGTTCGGACCGAGTCGCCGCTCTGCCTTCTGGGTCTGTGAACTGACGGTGTGATCGGTGAACTTTTGATCGCCAGAGACTCGGACAGGAAGTCGGCTCCTGAGCCGTCAATGGTGTCACTGACGGACGGTCTTCATTGGTCTTGACAGGCGAGGGGCGGCAGTGACGGCCGGGCAGCCATTAAAGATTGACGGCTCAGGACTCGTTTGGGACCGGTCACATAGATCTGGCTAACTGGCAAAGGACAGCACCGCCGGTGTGTGTGTGTGGGGGGGTGTATGTGCAACCTTGCGACAGCTGAGTATTGTGTGTGTGTGTGTGTGGGGGGGGGTAACAAAAGGTATGTGGGCAGCTGCCACCCCATTACCCGAGGCTCACGCTCCATAAAGAGAAGGGACACACACACACACACACACACACACACACACACACACACACACACACACACACACACACACACACGCATAAGGGAGTTTGGAAATGTGGGTGAACAGCGCACTCGGACACAGTCAGTCTCTCTCTCTCTTTCTTTCTCTCGCTCGCTTGCTCTCTCTCGCTCGCTCGCTCTCGCTCTCGCTCTCTCTCTATCTCGCAAGCACGTACACACACACATCTACCTATAAAACCAGGCAGCCAGCAGCCATCTTAATTGCCAACAAGGACACTGATAAATGGGCAGCAGTTGCTGAAGGCATATTCGGGCAAAGGGTGACCTGGGAGGAGTCTGAGGGGGGGGGGGGTGAAGATTGAGCTGGAAGTGTGTGTGTGTGTGTGTGTGTGTGTGTGTGTGTGTGTGTGTGTGTGTGTGTGTGTGTGTGTGTGTGTGTGTGTGTGTGTGTGTGTGTAGGGTTTAGGAAAAGGAATGGTGGTGGGGAGGGGAGGCTGCAGAGGCGATAGGCGCAACAGTATGGGGGGGGTGTTATGGGGGGGAGGCAGAGAGATTTCGGAGAGGAGGGGGTCTGGGAGAGAGAGCAGGGGGTGTATGTGCAGTCCATAGCGAGGCTCTCTGTTAACAGTTGTCAGTTTCAACAGCCGGTGACGCCATGACACGTGCTGATCACAGTTTGCACCCCTCTCTCCTCGGGACTAGGGGCTTCGCTGGTCTCTAACTGGGAATAAGTCGCACCAGGGACACACACTCTCTCTCTCTATTCACTAGGAAATCATCTCCAAGAAATCCTACTTTTCTCTGTTTTTTCTGAGATATTTGTGTTTCCGAGCTTGTTCAGCGAACACTGCCAGCGTTTATACGGTAAGCGCTTCAATTTTTAAGCTTGGCTTTGCGACCGCAGTTTGACTGGGTTTTTTTTGGTACATAGATTGGCTGAATTGACTCGAATGCAGTTTCATTTCAAACAATTCTTAGACAGGTTTCATTTCTGCCTTAGGCTGCTAGGTATCAGTTACTGAGTTACAGTGAGGTTTCTCACTGTGATAACCATTATTTTCGAGGTTTCTCACTGTGATAACCATTAATTCAAGACTTTTTGGAAATGTTATGACCTTTTAGCATTTGAAACAGTCCTCAGCCATATGTAAAGCTTCGTCACTAGATACCTGAGCTGAGATGAATTGTAATGTTTAGTATGGATTCAGGACATTTTGATGTATTCCAGTCTAGAGGAACACACTTGAAACCGAAACTAAACCTATACTGGACAAGGTCTACGAGTTCATATAGGCTGTTATTGATGTAGTATTACAATGTACTGTGTGTCACTCACATTACATAAAGTGTCAGGAATCGAAAAACAACAACTAAGTAATGATTACGTAGGATTTCTGCTGATGAAATCGAATCCCTGGAGTGTGCCTGTCGTCGTGGCCATATAACCAAGTAAAACGGCGCTTTCTCTTCTCACTGGACACCTTTCATGGGCCACAAGGGTCCTTTCGAGGCCCCCAGCAACCCACTTTGAGACCCTCTAGACCCTAATCAGTCCTGGCAGCTATCGAGGTCTGCAGGGCTGGCGCCTCGGGGGGCTTTATGAGGTAGATAGCAGTGAGTGTGACGTGACTTGTGAGGCAATCTACAACTGAGCTGACACCTTCCTGACCACAGTAAAACCACTGAAGGGGTGGTGGTGGGTGGTAATGGTGGGTGTTGGGGGGCCTGGCTCCAGATTTATAAGTGTACTGCGAAGTGTAGTGAAGTAGAGTATTTAGTCTTCTTGGTGTCTTGAGTTGGGAGTTGGGGGAATGCTTCCTGGTGACAGTGGCCTGGTGATTGATGTGTACTACGTTTCCAAAAAGCATCAAACACGTTCCCCAGAGAAAAAATGTGTGGTAAACATTTTTGTTAATTTACCAACCACACCCCTCAAGAGCAATCGAGAAATTACAGTGTGATTATTATATTTCAAAATGCCTGCTTGCACTTAAAGAGAAACGGTCTACCTTCAAATCCTAACAGCTGACAAAACTGTAATCGACTGCACTCAATAAGCCCATCTGTGATTACGGGACACGAAACTCTTCCAAGTCCCACAATGCAATTGGCTCTCTGCTGAAAGCCTCGGCTAAATGGTGAGATAATGACAGAAAATTCGTTTTTCAAGGCAACTCTATCACGGTGCAGCTTTTCTAATGTAATTACTTAGTCCCTTATGCAAGTCTATTGATGACAAAAACGCTTGCCTCTTGGTCCTTTCTGGTCTAAAACAAAAAAGCTGAGGTGTCGGGATGGTCTTTACGTAGCTGTTCAGCTCTGGTCTTGAAGGAGTCCATGACAACAAGCCTGGCCTGGTAGGACCCTCTTTAGATGTGTCTAGCCTAGGTTATCCCCCCCCCACCCCCCTCTCAACCAATGAGTCTTCTTCCTGCTGTAAACCACACACATGTGTACCGTCAGCACCATGCTTAAAGATTTGTTTCCCCAAGCGGGGGATAATCTGCTGGGAAGAACTTGAGGCAATTTCCGAGTGCAGAAAAGAAGTGAAAGCGGCATTGTACACACACGGCACACAGTGTCATTATCAAAGTGATTTCAACCCCTCGCAAAGGGTTTTCAGAGCCCAGGAAAAGCTTTATTATGGAAAACTTGATGGCGTACTACACCTCGTCTGGAATTCACTCATTCGCACTCGACTCATTGATGATCCCGACCTCTTGCACATGCGCTCACAGAAACGGAGCCGAGCGCGATGGCATTCCTTGATGAATGTCTATTTTTAGGTGCGTCGGGCCGTCTATCTTAAACCCCACCTGTCCGTCTCCTTTATGAGGCCCTTGATGAGAATGTGTTGAGCGGGTGACTGCCACCAGCGTAAACCTGGTAAACATCTCTGGAGTGTGGCCTACACCTACTCTACCGCGTCATGTCATATCGATGCCATCACGGTCAATGTTTTGTCTGGAGGCATGTCTCTTTCCATCTCCATCGCCCCACCTCTGGCTTATCTCTACCTCCCTCTTTGTCGCTCTTCTTTGTAGTGCTTCCTCATGAGCCCAAGATACATTTTCATCGTTCAAAGGGTTTGCATAGCAAGCCTCACGTGTATACCAGTTTGAAGGAAACGTAGATGTTCCACTTTCTATGGACCTGGAATCCACCAATTTGTTCAACCCATGAAATTCCCTTGTTTGTTTTCTTGTGTGTGGTTTCTCGGTGGTGTCTCATATTTCAGTGAAACTTGTGTTGGTGCTCATAACTAATAGATCCATGCCCTTTTCTAATGCACACCTGGTCAGGACACAACGGCTAGCCCATGACCTTTGCTTCACAGGACACCTCCAACTGAACAACTGGGGACCCGGCGATGTAGCATTCTGCTTAGATCAATGGTGACCTTAGTAGAGTGTGTGTCTGCGTTTGTGTTTCTATGTGAGTGTGCCTTTGTGTGAATCGATTCAATCAGAAAACACATAAAATCCCAAAAGCAAGGTGTAGTTTTCTTGAAAAAAATTAAAGCACTGCTCACTCTTTGCAATGTATTTATTGCACTGTGCATGATGCTGTTTTTCTCCGGCATGTTGTTATTTCTGTTGAGTCTATCCCATTATATCTATGCGCAGTGAGCAAACTCTGACACCCAACCTCAGCACTTGTTTACTTTGGTTGCAAAATGAATAGCGGAGGAAGATGACAGGGAAATCCTCCTTATTTTTGTCATGTTATCCCCTGGCCTCAGAGGCAGAGGGGCGTGTTGGGTGGCAGTTTGCAACAGTGACATTGATGTAACCTGACTGGCCAAACTGCATAGCTGATGCTCAGGTTTTCTTAGAAAAAGGGCACGTCTGTGTCAACAACCAACCCTTGAACTTGTTGGGAAGCCACACCAAATGTCTATGGGCTGCGTGCGTCCCGATCTACAAGAATGTGTTGTACAAAAGGAATCGTACGTGTGTGTCCCCGCATGGGCGTAGACGCCGTGACGATTGTAATTTCCAAAGGGGTACTTTGTGCACATGTGTGACGTACAGCATGCCCTGTGTTAAGTGCATGGGATTTTTTAATAGTTTGTGTGTGTGTGTGTGTGTGTGTGTGTCATCATTTACGTCAACATGTATTTCTTGTTTGTGTTTCGTTTAGTTTGTGTGTGTGTTTCCGTCTGTGTTTAACTGTGTGTATTTAAGAATGTGCACGTTTGAGAGATTGTGTGTGTGTGTGCGTGTGCATGTGTGTGTGTGTGTGTGTGTGCGTGCGCGGGTGCACATGCATGCTCAGGCTGACTGCAGTATTGACGGCAGCCCAGAGACGGGGGCGGGATTCAGGAGAAGAGAGGAAGAGAACAGAGGCCCCCCCCCCCCTCCCTCCCACCCACCCACCCACCCCCCCAGCACACACCTCATCTCCTCTCCACACCTCTCCCCAGATCTAGCCATGATTGGATACGTTGAGGAGGGAGAGAGAAACAGGGGGGTGGGTGGTGGGGGGGGGGGGGGGGGGGGTGGTGTGGTTCATGTTGCTCTGCATGCCTTGGCAGCTTGCAGCACGGTAAGGACTGTCACAGCTCCTCTCCCCCGTTCCAAGCAACCCCTTCTCCCCCTCCTCCTCCTCCTCTGATCCTTACTCCTCTCAGAAGGTTTTTACCTCCAGACCCGACCCGGTCCACTCAGCCACCTGGTCCGGGTGCCCCTACGTTGCCCACAGAGCAGCCCGGCTGAGCGGCGAGGCATAGCGGGTCGGTCACCAGGCAGAGAGTATGGCAGGCGGCGTGCCGACCCGTTGCTTGGAAACATGAGGACACAGTTCTGTAAATATCCCACAGCTGGTGCTGGCAGAACACACCCTCCCTCCCTCCCCTCCCCGTCCCTCCCTCCCTTCCTCCCTCCCTCCCTCCCTCCCTCCCTCCCCATACCCCTCCCCAAGGTTGGCCCGCGAGCTCGTTCCCATCGGGTCAGATGAGAGAATTCGACGGCCCAGTTAGAAAATCCTTCCATTTGGTGGCTTCTGCCTGCTTTGGTGCGAGTCCAAGGGTTTGTGGTGGGAGACTCTTTTTGCTCCTCCTGTTGAGGCCGTCCAAGCCAGCGGCCGTGTGGTTCATGATAAACCTCAGGTGGCAAATCTCCCTCGGCCTCCCCCTCTGTCTCCCTCCACCCCCCCCCCCCCCCCCCCCCCCCGCGTCACGCGCTCACCTGCCGCACATTTCATTCGCCTCCATTCCCGGTGGTAACTGTGTTTACGTGGAACATTTGACGGCCTCATTTGTCAACCCGTGGTTGCTTCTTCCATCACAGTGGGATGAGAGCAGATGCACACACACACACACCTGAACATATGTGCACAATATACTCACACGCACACACACACGCACACACACACACATGGATGCACACACATAAATAAACGTAGACACACACACACATGCATGCACCCATGCATACACATTCACCTAAAAACACAACAAACTCACACACGCACACACACACACACGGACCATGGAGAGGGCTGATAAAGGTATTGAAGTATTGATCGACCTGGACCTCAAACTGACAGATAGATCTATCATTTTGGTAGCCTGCTTCAGAGGCCGTGGCCCAGGCATCTAGATGTGAAACCTGAAGCCTCCAGTGGATCTCCAGGTCTCTCCGCTATACGGTCTCATGTCTGCTATATGCTTCACCCTGTACACTAGTTCCCTGTATACTACCCTGTACACTAGTAAACCAGCAAAAAGGGACCTCAATATGTACGTTTTCACTTTCTTTTTTTGAAGGTCACAGATTATAGTTAGATTCAACCACTAGGTGTCGCACCTAGAATCACCATGGTTGTTTTGGGGATATGGGCCAGCGAATTAGACTAGCCTTAGCCATTTTGCTCTGCCCCTTTTTGATTGACAAGCCATAGCGTGCTATTTAGAAGGTAACTTAAGGTTAAAAGTTGAGGTACGCCTTACGCAGGAAGAACATACACATTGCGGGAAATGGACAAAGCACTGGGAGCGAAAGACTTAATCCTGCTATCTGTCACGGCCGTTCCCCGCCCATTGAAACGGACCGGTGAGTAGAAGCCAACTGAGCGGCACATCTGGCAGGAGCACAAACACACACCACGGGTCCAACACGTTTGTAGCTTTCTGTGTTCAGGAGTGGCCCTCCATGGCCCTGGCAGTGTGTTCGAGCTGCACTCCACCCATGCAGGGTCCGTGCATGGTTGCTGTCCGTGTAGGGTGAGCTCTGCGTGGGCTGGGGTGTTGGCAGTGTGGTGGTGGTGGGGGTGGGAGCTGGCTGGGGCGAGGCCCTGGCAGACGCTGGTGCAGGGGGGATGAAGTGATAGATTTCTCAGCAGTTGTCTGGCCAGGCTCCAGTAACTGACAACCTTTCTCCATACACACACACACACACATACACACACATGCACATACATTTGCACGCACACACACCGCACACATACACACACATACAACACACACACACACACACACATACATTTGCACGCACATACGCACACACTGCACACACACACATACAGTACATACACAAACACATGCACACCACCTGTTATCTATCTGCTTCAGCCTGGTCTACTGCCACAGAATAAGATGGACACACACATACACACACACACACTGATACATTATACTGAATGATAAATTGATGTGTTAATGTTATCAGTCAACATTGGCATTTCATAGAAAATGTATGGGCTTTTGTTTCGTTGATAAAACACATCTATGTTTGCCAGACGTTTCGGCACAGAGAGCTTTTGACAAATATTTCGATGTTTGTATTCATATATTCAAAGATCCATATAATTTTGTGCCAGGCCTTTTATAGATGAACTTTATTTATGTATGAACATTTCTGTCTGATTTTGTCAAGATGGATCACTATTTTTTTTAACATTAATCATTTTCAAACCTTAATTATCCATGGTATTAATCATTCATAAGTAATGTGTTTTAAAGGGCCCCTATTTTACCACCAGGTGTGCTGTGAGTTTGAAATGAAGAGCCATTTCAAAATCTGCCCTATCGCAAATGGCAGATTTTGTCCGCCCTGATATACGATAGATCAGGCTACCAGCCTACCCAGTAGACTGTGCCAACTGGTAGGCCCGATCACCATCCCCCCTGGTGGTAAAATAGGGCCCCGTTAACACGGCGAGTCATTTCTAAACTAACCGCATGGCTCAGACATGTAGAGACGCGTCCCTTAAAAACACCAACGAAGGCATTAGTCCCTGCCTGGCCCCCGTCGGAAAGCATGTGACCACCTAATGTCCAGTTTGTCATGACTCAGACGTGACCTGCTCCCTTTTCCTAGAGCTGCTGACACATCGAGACATATCTGTTAGAGTGGCGCTGGTGGCTCTGGATCTGTCTGGACTGGTCAGCCCTAGAGCAGGGAGAGACAGTCTGTAGTCCTAGGCAAGAGGGGCAAAAGGGAAACGCGGTGCCAAGTGGCTCTTTATCCACAGTGGAAGCTGCCCTTGCAGGGGGGGTTAATTGCCTTGGGAAGGGCAATTAACCCCCCATTGGTCCTTGGTAATTGAGGGTTATGGTAGTGCTGTACATTTTCCTGTAGGGCTGCAATATCTATGATTCCATGATGCAATGTTTTCAATATGAATGGCTTCATATTGCAAAGGTTGGATTTTATTGCGAAAGCTGCAACGTGGGCTGTTTTAGCAAATATTTTGAAATGCATACAAGGAATCAATGCAATCCTGATATTTTGCCAATACTGTCTGACTAAATACCGAAAATAAATTCAGAAGTGAAGGTCACCAGAAGGATGTTTAGATCAGGCAATCAGGTTCACCCAGCGATCATTCCAGTTTTAAATGGTAATATTGAATTGCCTTATTAGGAAAAACCGCTATTGCAAATCAAAATAACTGGCAAATCAAAAATAATTGTGATAGGGTAAATTGTCCTCATCATGCAGGCCTAATTTGCTGTCTGTAAATGTGTGTAGCTATATATACGTGTGTGTGTGTGTGTGTGTGTGTGTGTGTGTGTGTGTGTGTGTGTGTGTGTGTGTGTGTGTGTGTGTGTGTGTGTGTGTGTGTGTGTGTGTGTGTGTGTGTGTGTGTGTGTGTGTGTGTGTGTGTGTGTGTGTATAAAGGCAGTGTGCTTGAATACAGGTCAATAAAGGGCCGTGGCTTTAGCGGACTGTGGCTTCCTATACAAGCAGCTTCAAAAGGACATCTATGACGCTATGAAATGCTCAACTGCAACAGATGTCATGGATAATGAAACATAATGAAACTGTTCTTTCATGGACTAATCTTTGCTGAAAGTCTCTCCTTGGTTGAGCTCATTGTCTACGTTTTATTTCTTTATTGGGAAATGTTTTTCCACCTCCTAAAGTGCTTCCTTTTTATCCTTGATGAGCACTATGTGGTGCTTTGTTAATAAGAAAAAAAATTTAAAGTCTAAACGGTGTAGTGTTTTGACATCTGTACAAAACAATCCATTTCAAAGACCCAATTTAATATTATGTGCACCAGTTTGCAATTAACATTTGTGAAATTTGCTTTCAAGTGATTCATTCTAAACACACACATTTCACACACGTTTTATTTGATCCATGATATCAACCGACATAGGGCCCCACCTGTGGTTGCAGACACCTTGTTGAAACCAAAACACTGGGAAACCAGGCAAGGCGCTCTACAGGGTTCTATTATGGGCCCACAGTGGAATCCCCCTTATCAGTGTTTATCGGTGCCCTGGCCTGTTCTCTCTGCCACTCTCTTGTGCTCAGCGAAGCGGCAGACACACTCCAGGCCCCCTGTCCCTTTCCATGCAAGAGCAGAGATGCTGTCTGACATCAGACATGGGAAGTGAGCCTCGGCAGCATCAAGGGTAAAAAGGTCGAGGCTTGACCACCCCGGGCAGATAAAGCAGCCTTTTCATGTGTGATCAGCCTGCAGCCCAAAAGACAAATCCCACTGAGTGCTGTCTTTGAACTCTGGACCAATGTTTCCTCTCCGCTGCCGCCGGTGCAATTTCCTGGCTTGATTGTTGTGGCTGCTGCACGCGAGAAAATTATCTGCTATCGGTGGATTGTTATCAAGCCCAAAACCAACACCTCTGCTGTTCTTTTGAAGCTACATTATGTTATGAGGAAAAGGTATTACAGGTTGTAGAATAGGGCATGGCCATAATCCAATATGATCATTTATTGTCTTTGAGTGGTATCATCAAATAATGGAATAAAAATAGTGACTCATCGAAATACCCAGTGTTGTAGTCTTAATTTATTGAAAATATTCTCATAAAATGTTATTGAAATGATTGCAATGGCAGAGGAAGGAAACAAAACAAAAAAAAATAATATGATAAGACGTCTTCATTCTAATGCCCCCCAGCTGGACAGTTAAGAACACATTCATAAGCATATTGAATGCAATGTCGCGTAAACACTTTCACATATCCCTATAGCGTGAATGTGTTCTGGGGACTTAGTTCAGGGCCTTTTTTCACCCAACACGTATGACACAAACATTACAAACAGCACCCATCCTTCCGCTCTCTTCCCCACCCCGCGAGGCCTCCAAGCCAAACATCCCAGTGCATAATTCATGGGGAACTCATTGCCAAGGCTAAGCCAATTGCATCCACTCAAAGCAAGCATGCGTTCGGAGCCCCACAGCAGCGTCACTGTCACGACACCAGAATCCTCCAGTCTTTGTTCCAGCAGCAGGAGTCTAAATAGGCCACATACTTCTGGGGCTCTCCCAGGTAGAGGGAATGCAAACAATGTTGTGCGGCGGCCTGCCCTGCACTCGAGGCTCAGATGCGCCAACGCTAATGCAATGACTGCGGCTCCTACTGTCGGTGTATTTTCGTGTATACACACAGTCAAAACAGAGTGCTGCTATTTTTAAGGCTGAACTACAAATAGTAGTGAGGCTTAAAATGGCCCTCAACTCTGTTGCTGTTCCTCCTCCGGACGCGCTTTCATTCATGGAAGTGCAAATGCTTTCGTTGCCACCTTTCCCTTTTTAGAACCGGTACAAATCAACTACTGCATGCCTGCTCATAGAGCCGCCGTGGCCACTGGCAGCAGATTGTTAAGGATCCTCATTGAGCGGCGTGTGAAATGTACCTGAATAGCCAATACTGTAACTTTGGCGTGGCATTGAATCTGTTCACCTCAGGTTAGCTAACAAAGCGTAATGTTGAGGAAATTACCAAACCTGGAAGGAGGTAATATTGATTGACTGAAAGCTCTGATACAAAGATACAATGGCCTCCATTCAATTTCGTGTCAGGTTGTGGTGTCAATAAGGTTTTTTGCCGTCAGGAGGTTCCTATGCAGACCTCAAGCATCGGGAAATATTTTTCCAACGGCATGCAGTGTCAGGAAACGTACTGTTAACGTTGCGCTTAGGACAACAACACAACTAATTTCGAATAATGCCGACTTTTTTTGGTCGATATGAAAAACCATCTTTAGATTGTAATAATCTCTCGCTCTTTTGGCACAGACAGTATTACCCCAATATCACTGTGTCCAGCACAATAAAATGACAAATGGAAAGAGGATGGTGGTAGCGTGTCGAGGCTAGCCCGCGTTCTGCTCAGCTCCACTCTGCTGAGCCCTTCACTCCAATGGGGGGGGGGGGGGGGGGGGGGGGAACACACATTCGGTGTGTCAGGCCGGGTTGGGGCATGGGCCGGCCAGTTGCCGCAGGCGACCAGCAGATCAGTGATGTGGCTGGGATGGCTCTAATGAAGCTGACACAGCACAGCCTTCCTCCCCGGCCCAGCGGTCCCCTGGGGGCCTCGACACTCAACCGCGCACGGACCGCAAACCCCACCCCCCCTCCTCCGTCACTGTATTCTCATGGACAACACTAACCCATGAGAAGTGTTTTCCTGTTTAACCAGAACCCCCCCCCCCCCCCCCCCCGCCCGCCTCCAAACTACCACACCGTCATCTAACTGCATGCCTGCATGCCTCCCATTCCGTCGATTATCTCAATGGCCGTTCGACAAACTTCGCATTCGACCACTTCGCATTCGGCGGATGTGTTCGCTCCGGACCCAGGGAGGTGCAGTGTCGAATTTGGTGCAATTTGGACACGCGACACGTTAATACACTTTCAATAGAAAACAAGTGCAGCCGGCAGTTGGCATCACACTGTGTTGGACTGTGGGTAATGTAGTCTTGTCTTACGTACCCAACAGCGGCTCTTTGTCATGCGACTACTTTGACAAAAAAACGTGTATGTTATACTGAGGGGGTGAGGTACATATTACTAGCCTCGCCTAGCTGGCCTTGTGTGTTTCTCTCCCGGGTTTGTGACCATGTTCCCTCTTCTTCTTCTGCTCTCCAGAGGCCGCGTGACGACAACTGAAGGAGCCGGTGCGAGGACCCGAGTGAAGCCGGCGAGTGGACGATCTTCCACGATGTGGACCATGATCTGAACTTGGACGTGGCCGAACACACACACACCACCCCCCCCCCTGCCCTCAAATATTCTGTCCACCTGCTCCCTCTTTGCAATCGTAACTTCTGGGGTTACAGACAACCCCACCCCTCCTCCCTCCCTGCTGAGCCCCACGTCCAGACCATCGGAGACTGAAGCCCGGTGGAGGGCATCAGTGCAGCTACCACAACACCTTTGCAGGTCCTCTGTGACCGCTAAACTCTGCCTCCCCTTCCTCCCCCCCCCCCGCCCCATTCCACCACCACACCGCAACCATGGGGAGGAAAAAGATCCAGATCCAGAGGATCACCGACGAACGCAACAGACAGGTAAGACCACACTCTCTCTCTCTCTCTCTCTCTCTCTCTCTCTCTCTCTCTCTCTCTCTCTCTCTCTCTCTCTCTCTCTCTCTCTCTCTCTCTCTCTCTATCTATCTCTCTCTCTATCTCTATCTCTCTCTTGCCTCTCTCTCTCTTTCCTCTTGCTTCCCTCTTCTTACTCCATGGTGTCCTATTTGCTTGCCATAAAGGGTGACACTTACGGGATTGAGGTGTGTGTGTTTGGCCGTGTGTGTGTGTGTGCGTGTGCGCTAATGTCACACCTTCAGGCCCCATCTTCATTTCCACACGTATCTTTCGTTTGCCCGTGTGTGTGTGTGTGTGTGTGTGTGTGTGTGTGTGTGTGTTGCTATTCAGTGGGGTTTCCAAAAGCCTTTGTATATTCACAACACTCGTGTTTCTCTGTGTGGTCGTTATGGCCCCCCCAGCCTACACCTTACCCCACCCTACCTCCCCCCACCACCACCATCACCACCAGCAGCACTATCACCACCAGCAGCACTATCACCAGCAGCACTGACTGATGAACTGATAAAATATCAGGCACCCTTTATATCATTTGCATAGGTCTTAAATACTTTTCGGAGAGGAAAAATAATAAACCATAAACAATAAATGTTGAACGTTTATGTATTTTTAATGTGAGCTAGATATTTATTTGCCTCCTGCGGCATGCACGAGCTGTGTTGACCTCTGCACTGGCACGATAATTTAATGCGCGTAAAGGATACTTTTGTTGTCAGACAAGCAGTACTACTGCTATATTGTACTATGTCGATACATTTGTATACTTATGAAACAATTCCAGGTCTGTCATTTACCTATACGCTGTTAGGCCGTGAAATCGGTATTAAATTGGGTTGTAAA
The DNA here is from genome assembly GCA_030340625.1 of Merluccius polli. Taxonomy (NCBI): domain Eukaryota; kingdom Metazoa; phylum Chordata; class Actinopteri; order Gadiformes; family Merlucciidae; genus Merluccius; species Merluccius polli. Next base: position 15,699 of record JAOPHQ010006577.1, read on the forward strand.
TGGTATTACAAAAGTATCAGAAAGTCTTAAATTGAGCTGGTTGAAACCTGCAGAAACCCTGACTGAAGGGAAGGTATAGAGGGAAGATAGCTCCTAATACACACACACACACACACACACACTGTGGGACTCTGGTTACTTGGGAAGCATTGTCAGAGGAAGATAAAAGGGTAAGTGATCCATCTGAGATGAGTCCACTGGTAAGCTGGCTGTGCTCCATTGAGCAGATTGGATAATGGATGCAACACCTCTACCTACGAGAGTGAGAGTTGTAAAAGGAGAGAGAGCGAGAGAGAGAGAGAGGGAGAGAGAGATGCCCCTTTTCCACCAAGGCAGTTTGAGGAGTCAGTGCCTAATCTCGAACAAGATCCTGACCACAACCTAAATGTTGTGACCACCATTTTTAGCTATGGAATCGTATCGTTTACTATTGTAACAGATGTTATGTTAGTCCCTGTTGATTGTATCCCTCAGTTTGCCGTAGGAGAAAGGGGTGGGTCAGAGAGAGAGAGGGAGAGGGAGAGAGAGAGAGAGAGTTAATAAAGTTTGACTGATGTTCAACTGGATGCTCCGTGTGCGTTTATTATTTTCTTATGAAACCCAATTAGGCGAACCTATGAACATCCGGTTGCACGTATCATAATCGCCGTCCATGGCAATAAACGAGCAGCACAAATGTGGTGTACCAGTCGTGTTTGGATGCTAATGTAGGCTCGCAAAGCCAGGAGCAACATGGGAATCTGGGAAAGCACAGACGTATACAGTGACGTAATGACGTGGCTCTGTAGCCTGTGGAAAAGCGAAACCGTTTCTGAGAAGGTTCGCAAGTTGAACCAACTGCGAACCAGCACCAGCCCAGCACTAGAAGTAGGTTCATATTGGTGGAAAAGGGCTGAGAGAGAGAGAGAGCGAGAGAGAGAGAGACGTGGGACATTAGAGAGGAGGGGACGGGCAGAGACATTAGAGAGGAGGGGGACGGGCAGGGACATTTACTCCAGAGGGGTTGGGGCTGGCGGCTTGTTATTCAGAGATACATAATCACATGTAGGAAAGAGAAACGCGATCTGGCACGGGGCGGTCCTGGCTTGGACGGTTAATGGAGCCCAAAAGCCGGGATCAGATGTCCGGAGAGTTTTGTCGGTGAGGTAATATTCCCTCTAGTTCCTTCGCTCTCTCGCGCTCACTCTCTCACTCTCTCGCTCTCCCTCTCGCTCTCTTTCTCACTCTCTTTGCGCTCTCACTCTCTCACTCTCTCTCGTTCTCTCTCGGCGTGTCTCAGAGGTCAATGGTTTCTTCCAGTGTCCACTGTCAGACCAGTGAATGAAGCCCTAGGACTGGTTTGTCCATTAGCTCTGCAGCAAGCCCCCCCCCCCCCCCCCCCCCCAAAAAAAAAAACCCAAACGTTTGGATCACAAGATGGTAACCCAAGAGGGTCTTGATTGTGTTGTGGATTGCACCTCGTTTGGACTGCACCTGCAATCTGACATCTTCCAACAAACATAAGTGGAGGCTAGACCCTAAATTCAAGCACACAAATATGAAACAGAACAGAGGTTTGTGTGCTTTATTTTTTTTTAACTTTCACATAGATTTGGTTTATTTTTTCAATCAATGTGCCAATGTTTTCCGTTAAGGTCACTTTTTCTCCTATAAATTATACATACTTTGAGTAATACCAGAGTAACTCCTGTAAAAACATGAAAAACATAAACTCACACGACTTGGACAGACCCAGGCTGGGAGATGAGAGGCAGCACAGCCATACCCAGTAGTACCCTCATGGGGGGGGGGGCAACAATGAACCAAGTGCAAGGCAGGCTTAGACATGACAACAGCACTAGGATATGGTCACTCTCTCACTCCCTCACCCTCTCTCTCCCTCCCTCTCGCTCCTGAGCAAGACTTGTTCTGTAGTTGCCATTGGTTACCTGGGGGTGCTATTCTTAACACTAATTACTACCAGCTTGTTTACCCTGCTATTGACAACCAATCAAAATAATCAAAGTTTTGTTTTTGTTTTATTATACTGTGCACACATTTTATCAATGTCAATGTTGAGAGGGAGAGAGAGAGAGAGATTCATTTGATTCATTTAGACAAAGGAAGAACAAGGGAGTGAGAAAGACATACAATGGGAGAGGGAGGGAGGGAGATGGATGGATGGAGATAGACAGATAGATACAGAGAGAGAGAAAGAGGTCAGAGAGATACAAAGAGACGGAGAAAAATTAAAACGGAGTCGGAAGGTTAGAGAGAGAGAGAGAGAGAGAGAGAGAGAGAGAGAGAGAGAGAGAGAGAGAGAGAGAGAGAGAGAGAGAGAGAGAGAGAGAGAGAGAGAGAGAGAGAGAGAGGAGGGAGGGAGGAGGGAGGAGAGAGAGAGAGAGAGAGAGAGAGAGGATGACTAGCAGAGCCTGATAAGGTGGGAAAGAGGGGGTGGGGGGGGGGGGGTGCAGTCGGTTGCTCTTGGATACGACCCCGATATAATTTGATTTGTGGCATTGGGAAGCGATGAGTGAGCAGGAGCGAATGAGAGGAAGGAGGAGGGCGAGCGATAGAAAGGAAAACAATGAGATAAAAAAAAACAAGAGGGGAGATGTGCTGATATACTGTTGTGTGTGTGTGTGTGTGTGTGTGTGTGTGTGTGTGTGTGTGTGTGTGTGTGTGTGTGTGTGTGTGTGTGTGTTTGTGTTTGTGTGTCTCTGACTGTTTCTCTAATTGGCACCATTTGTGCCAATTTCACAATTTCCACAGCCAGCTTACCTAAAACCTATTAACTATCTTTCTTTCTTTCTCTCTCGCCCCCTCTGTCTCCCCCTCTCTATTCTTCTATTGCGCTCTCCCTCTAACTCTTTCCTTCTGTCTCTCTCTCTCTCTCTCTCTCTCTCTCTCTCTCTCTCTCTCTCTCTCTCCTCCCCCTCTATCTCTCTATCTATCCCTCCCTTTCTGTCTGTCTACCCTCTACCTCCCTCTCTCTATCCCTCCCCCTCTCTATATCTACCCCCACCCTCCCCCCCACCAGGTGACGTTCACTAAGAGGAAGTTCGGTCTGATGAAGAAGGCGTACGAATTGAGCGTGCTGTGCGACTGCGAGATCGCCCTCATCATCTTCAACCACTCCAACAGGCTGTTCCAGTATGCCAGCACCGACATGGACAAGGTCCTGCTCAAATATACCGAGTACAACGAGCCGCACGAGAGCCGGACCAACGCCGACATCATCGAGGTAAACCAATCACGGAGAGGGGGGGCGGGCTGTTGTGATAATACCAAAAAAAATGACATAAATCAGGAACATAAACGTCGTTGGCAGAGAACATCGATGTTCAGAGAGAGTAAAAAAAATATCAAAGAGGAGATTCCCTGAAGGTCAATGGATCTCCTCGATCTAAAATATAATAGAAAATATAATTGAATCAAAATGTAATATTTGTTTTTCAGTATCTTCTGAAAAACATGTTGAACAAACAAAACATATGTTGTCTCTATCAAATCAAGGAAGTCTATGTTTGTCATTTTCAATGGAGGAAAGTTTGAATTTGATCTAATCGTTCCTCCCCCTCATCCAGTCCAGTGTCACCTAAGCAAGCACAACAATATTATGATCACAATGTCTTTGAATGTTGTCCAGGTAAGCTATTCCATTACAGACCACCACCGCCACCATCATCTAACCCAGGTTCATATTCAGTCCTGGTCAAACAGCCGGGTTCTACAGGCTCCCAAACTACTGAATCTGCATCATAACCATCCAGTGTTTCCCTACCTTTCCCTACCTCCATGTACCCCCACAACCCCATTAGTACAGTTCACTAAAACCCAGAAATGTTTTCCTTTGAACTAATAATCATTCAGCATCATTATTTATATAGTAGTAGCCTGTAGGTGTTTAAAATGAAAGGATAACTTCTAGTTCTGGTCTTAAATGTATTGATCAGCAACATATGCAATATTTAACAAATTCAACAAATATTAATAATTGACATCATAATTGTAGTTATTTATATATATATATATATATATATATATATATATATATATATATATACCTCCTAGGGTACGCGTACCCCTGGTTGGGAATCACTGGTCCGATCAGTCCAAATATTTAATTTGAGATATAAAAGATATATAGGGACAGCCGGGCTCAGGCCTGACTCAACAACAACAAGAGAAAGAGAACAAGTATGGCAGCCCATCTGGAAGTTTCCTTGGCACAAAATGGCAGCCAGAATAGTGACACCACTAACGATGTAACTGAGCAAGGCAGCCCACGACTTTATCACTTTATTTACCGACGAGGAGAGGTTACATGTGGTGCTAAGAGTATCAAATCAAAACAAACCTTATTCATAAGAGTGCAAAGCAGCAATACAAATTGCTTGACCAAGTGAAACAACACAACAGGAACAAGAAAGTACGTTAATAGAAAAGTCCAAATCCCAGAGTCTTTAAACAAGGAGTCATCGTGTCAAGGGTGGGCCGTCGTCATTCCAGACTTGATGGGTAGATAGCATGATAGAAGCTATATGTTGTGCTTCGCAGGAGCCCTGCTAGGGCCAAACATGGAGCATATGCACATGGCTTGCTGACCCCTTTATACATAATGGCCCTCTCATGAATTGAACACGAGATGGTTAGATATGATTCAGTAGGCTGTGCACAAAGCAGTCGACCACTTAGATTTCAAACGGAGCAGCGACTCGGTGAAATTTCACTCCGGATAAATATTTACAGCTGTCGGTGGGCGCACTGTTTCAGTAGTTCAGCGATGGTTGACCGCCAGTGCCGGGGTCCGGTGGCCCGGTTCCAAAGACCTAGCCAATACACAGTTCATAGGCCCCTTTTTGACGAGGACGCGTAGTCCTAATGAAGCGACCTGGCCCTCTCCAAGTGTCTGTATGCTTGTAATACACGCTGATTAAATTCTTTTTTTCCTAATTAATTTTCTCTCTGGCTTTATGTCGACGATGAAGCCCTTCTGTGGGCTGTATCTATAGCTGCAGATGGTTCTCGTGTGAGTGTGTGTGTGCGTGTGTGTGTGTGTGTGTGTGTGCGTGTGTGTGTATGTGCGGAGAGCCTTGGGCCACATTATCGCAAGCTCCACTGGCCCTGTTTGTGTTCATGTTAGTGTTTTCAAGTGTGTACCTCAACGCAACTTCATCTGTGTATGTGTGCGTTAAGTTTGCCATTCAATGACAGTCTCTCTTTCTCCCTCCCTCTCTCTCTCTCTCTCTCCCCCCCCTCTCACTCTCTCTCTCTCTCCCTCTGTGTGCATGCAATGTAATGGCCCCTGAGAATACCTCATACAATATTCAGACTTGATGGGGGCCCCTTGATTATATGTGTGTCATTCTGTCACTTGGTCTGTATGTCTGTTGGAGTGTGAGTGTGTGTGTGTGTGTGTGTGTTTTTTGTGTGTCTTCTCTGTCATGCACACACACAAACACACACACAAGCACGCTAGCACTAAGCTAGTTTCCGTAGCACTAGGTGTCCTTAGCTGTCCTGTTAACCAGATGCTAACGCTAACGTTGCACAGCTTCCTGTGGTCAGAGAGAGAGAGAGAGAGAGAGAGAGAGAGTAATTGCGTAGTCACAGAATGTGCCCATTTGCCGCTGTGGCTCAGCTAGTCCCTCCTAGCAAGTGCTTTTGAGTATAAATTATGAAGTGTGGATACAGTCACGCAGGCAGCCTGGCACACACAATATACACTCAATACACACGTGTACAAACTCTCACACATATACAAATAAAAACACATTCATACACACAAGCACACACTATCTCTCACACACACACGCACACCCACACACACATACACTCTCCCATAGACGAAAAAACAAACACACCTGAGTGGATGAGTGTGTGAGTGTCTGCACACACACGTGAACTCTATAGTCTATGCCATGTTCTAGTGCTTCATAGCATCAGTATACAAATACAAATATACATAACAAAAAAATTTGTTTTTGTGTGTGTGCGCAATGTTGCTCGCACAGGAAGACATTCCTTCACTCTGCATATGGATCATCTCTTCGTGCACCAGTCTCTCCATCGTGTGTGTGTGTGTGTGCGGTGCATGTGTGTGTGCGCGTGCGTGGTGTTTGAATATGTGTGGGCAGCCTGCCTCTCCTGCCAGAATGTGTTAATCCGCTTGACTGCAGATCCCAATCAGGGAGAAGGAAGGCAAAGCGAGAGATGGATAGAGAGAAGAACACTACAGGACTACATGGGACTCGCCGCAGAGAGAAAGAAGAACAAGGGAGAGGTGAGGGAGGAGAGAGAGACGTCCAGACACAGGGAGAGGTGAGGGAGGAGAGGGAGACGTCCAGATACAGGGATGCCCTTTCCCTCTAAGCGGCTCAAGGAGGGGACAAAGTCTCTCCGGCCACTCGCTCTCTGGGGACTTAAAGGCTCTGTCGCCACGGTGATCCGACGAATCTCTGAGGGGGAGCCTGGCATATCATGCGTCATAACGGCGACCAAGTTCCCCCCCCCAACCCCAACCCCCACACTGACTTAGTTACCGATACCAGTCGGTCGCCACACTCGCCCACCCAAATAACTTCCCCCCTCTTCTCTCTGACAACCGGAAACCTAACAGCACAACAATTACAGTGAAAAGTACCTGCTATTTTATTGGGTAGCCCCCCACTGACCTCCACCAAGGGGGAGGGGGGGCCCTCCTCTGTTGCCCAGACAACAACGCTCCGTCTCGGGCTAATCATGCGTCGCCATGCCAACCCAACTCTGTTGGGGGCCCCCCTCCCCTCCCCTCCCCTCCCACCGGTCACTGCTGCCTCATGTCTCTAATCTCACCAGGTCCCTGGGGTCATCCCTCATCAGGCCTCCATGTGATTGCTCAATGGGGAGAGGGGTGTCATCACCAGACCACACCCACTCAGTGACGACCCTGTTCAGCAATGTCATGGGTTCAGTGTGGGTGCTCTACACATGAGTATGACCACTTGAGTTGAGTGCAGTGCGTGGGTTTCTGGTTTCTTGTTGTTGTACATGTTGATACGTGGGTTGTTGAGCAGGAGGAAACATCTTGCTGTCTGCTGAGAACGCACCAAGAATGGAGAAGTGAAAGTGAGGTAATTTCCAAAATGATACAGCCCATCAACTTGAAGTCAAGAGGAGATGATGACCAAAAAAGGTCATCTGACGACACTGTAAGACAATGTATGTCTATTTCAAACAATTTTTTTTAGGCTGCATCTCTTCGGTACCCCCCGTTTCCGGATGACCCGTATCCAGGCCGTCCATAGTGGCGTCGCAGCGAGACCTCGCTGCCTTCTCTTGTGCTCTGATTCCTGTGTAACCAAGCAGGGGGAGTTTAAGCCTACAGTGGCCCAGCGCTAGCAGTGGTCCATTAACCTCATGGATAAATAATTCCAGAACGGGTGGAGAGAAAAAAGACACAGCGCTCTTTCTCTCTCTGCTTCTCTCTCCTCTCTCTTTTTCTCCTCTCCTCTCTTTCTGTCTTTTTCCCTCCTCTCTTTCTCTTTCTAGCACTTTTGCGCTTTCTATCTTTTTCCCACACTGTCTTGCATGCTCTTTCTCTCCCTGTTTCTTCTTCTGTCATCTTTCCTTACTCTTTGCCGTTTCGCTTTGTCTCTCTCTCTCCCTCTTTCTCCTTTCCCTACACTTTCTCTTTCTCACTTCTGTTCTCTTTCTGTATCCCTGTGCGTGTCTCTCTCTCTCTCTTGTGACGACGAGCCCAGACTTGGCTCTTGGCGGATGTTTCACTGCGGCGAGCACATGGCCGACCCTAATGTGGAAAATGTCAAATCCGGAAAAATTAAAATGGCACAACTTAGCCTCTACCCTGTCGCCTTAATGATTTTACTCTACGACAATCGTGAGCGAGCGGAGTCTGGGAAGGTTCACAGGGAAAGAGATTGTCCTCCCGACATTTTCAAGCATCACCACAAATTTCATCAGCTATGCGAAGGCCAGGGTGAATTGAAGTAGCGCGGCAGCAGTTGACATTTGTATTCATAATTAACGAGAGTGAATCAGAAGGGGGAGGGGCTTCTGGTAGTTTCTCCCTCCATGTCCTAGTGTAATAATCATGAACCAAATTCCCTTTACAACCATCTACTGGAACAAGAGCCATAAAAACATGCCAATGTTTTAAATGAAAAGTACATATTTTTAACAAATCAAACAAGCGCTTGGTTGTAGATCATTTATGAAACTATAATAGTGATATCAATACCGTCTCTAATTACTTAAGAGACCTCTGTTCACATAAAAACAGTTTGCCATCCCACATAGAATTTTTTTACTCACATTATTTTGAACAATACACGTTAGCCATTAAAACTAATATGGTGCCAAGGAAATGATTATCTGCTTTTAATGGCAGTTTGTTTTTCTTATTTTATTGTATGTTTTTTCTCTTCATTTTAAATCTTTTGGGAGTCTTTTTTCTACCATTTCTTTGTTTGTTATTTTTATTCATATTTATATATTTATTCTGCCCATTAATTCGGACCATCTATCCTTCCAGAGCTTCCTTATACCCTGTGTTCGACTGCCGCCTGCTCGGATGACCTAATTTTCAAGGGGATGAATAAAGTCCAGTCTAATCTAATCTAACGTTATCTAATCTAATCTACCCAACGCAGCAAACAGAGGTAGCAGCGCACAGCCAATGACAGTCACTTGGATGTCCCCCTTTGTTCGGCCCAAACCGAAAACAAGCAGCGCGTTAGTGTTAGTGTTAGCCATGGTGCTAGCCTCCTGTGAGACTTCCATTACACAGAGTGTACTAAGTGGTACTCTGAGCCCCCTTTGCTTCGCCCACGCCACGGCTACGCGCTACGGCGGAGGGCTTTTGAGAGACCGAGGTTTGGTCCATCGTCATGCCCACAGGACCGCCTGTGGGGGGCAGGGGGGTGGCGGTGGGGGGGGGGGGGGTGGCGGTGGGGGGGTGGGCATCTGTGGTTCTGAAGATGGCGGTCCACAAATGGGACGTGACAGTTCATTCTGCAGCAAGCGAAACCAGAGGAGGTCCCTGGGCTCTGGCTAATACACACCCACCCGGTAGCACACACACACACACACACACACACACACGTAAAAACACTAACACTCACACTCGCATACAAAACACACACAGGACCCCCAACCCCACCTCCACCTTTACCAACCAGTGTCCATAGTCCTATTGACGCATGTCACACACACGCAACATGCACACATAGACACACTCAACACACACATAGATAGACACTCAACAAGCGTATAGACAAACTTGAACTAAATCTTGGGAGAGAGAGAGAGAGAGAGAGAGAGAGAGAGAGAGAGAGAGAGAGAGAGAGAGAGATGACCCAAGAGGGGGTGGAGAAAGAGGGCAACACTGAGAATGATGACAATGAGAATTAGGCAGGACAGCTGCTTCAGGAAGTAGAAAACATGGCACATAGGAGACAAGGGAGGGAGGGAGGGGGAGAGAGAGAAACAGTATGGAGAGGGAGGCACACATAGAGGTAGAACAGTAAAGAGAGGGAGAGGGAGAGAGAGAGGCAGGGAGGTGGAGGGTGAGCGAGTTAGAAGAGGAGGGGCGGGACTTGTGCCAATCACAGGCTGGCTTGGCTCCCGGCAGGGGAATCTTACCCTGGCAACACAATATAGCTACCAGAGCACTCATAAGACCGCAGAGCGTGCGTGTGTGTCGAGGGGGTGTACAGGTGAACAGACGGTGCTGACTGAGAGACAAGCTGATCAAACTGACAGAACCACAGTGTGTGCGTACGTGTGTGTGCGTGTGTGTGTGTGTGTGTGTGTGTTTTGCGTGCATGTGTCTGCGTAAGAGAACAAGTCCATGTGCTTTTTAAAAATAGTTAGTTATGCGCTACAGTATGATGGGGCCCCTCCATTGTCTCTTGCTGGGTCACACAGTACATGCCTCCACCACCACCTGAAACACTTCTCTCTCACATGCTCACTCCTGGCGCTTTGTAGCTATCCAGGTCAGAAAGACACGCACACACACACACTATGGAGTAACTATAGATCAACATTACACACGCACGCACACACACACATACACACAGGGGCCTTTCATGAACTGTACACAACACACATTATGGCGGCTGATTACACCGGTGTAACTTCTTTCATTCAGTTTAAATCAAGCCACTGATCAGCACACTGAGTCACTTAGGTACACTCCAGTGGCTCCGATGGCTCTCCATCACCTCGTTGTGTACAAATCGCTTTAATAACCTGCCCTTCTGTCGGTAGACCAGGTGTCATTTAGACAGCGACGCTCTTACATTGGAGTGCTGCACCCGACCCACGCCTCTATGCCACATCACACAGTCCTCTGCCGCCGCTCAGGGTTTCCGACCTAATTGATGGAGAAATGAAGAGAGTTCCAGTTTTTTTCGCTGTGTCCTTGAGGGTATATAAGCCGGTTAGTTTTTTTGCGAGGTGGGCTGTCACGACGTGTGGCTCTGGGCTGGGAGGTTTGAGTTTGTGTGATTGAGTCATCCTGAGGGAGACCAGTGAGCAGTGTGTGCCAAGCCAAGGTCACTGAACACTTGCTATGTTTTTAATCAGGTCTCCCTTCCGCTGGCACTTTGTGACAGGTGCACCAGACCCAGCGTGGCAGTGGTAGTGGCATGAAAACATATGTCAAATAGTCGATACATGTGTTCCTCAATGTGCTTGGTTCCCCATTGTTAATGTATAGAATGAGTTTCCCGTTCTCCTTCTGCGGTGTAGGTCCTGAAGGCTTTTTATTTATTTATTTTGTGAACAGCATGGGCGTATGTGTGTAGCGTGTCCAACCATGTGTTTGTGGAGCACAAAAGGCTCTTTAGCTCAACTTTAAAGATCCGTTTTGCTGGCAGGATCTCTCTGGTTGGCGGTGTGGTCAAGGGCCCACCAGGCAAAGCTACTTAACAGCAAATCTTGTTTGCCAGAATCCTCTCAAAATAAGAGCCTTTCTCTCTCTCTCATTCTCCCTCCGTTTCTCTCTTCTCATCATTCCCTCTCCACCCAGCTTTCGCTCTGTCTCTGTCTCTCTGTCCCTCTTTCCCTCTCTCTCTCTCTCTCTCTCCTCTCTCTCTCTCTCTCTCTCCCTCTCTCTCTCTCCCCCCCCGTCGGTCTCGCCGCCAGTGCCAACTAACACCGAGACAACCTGACTGGTGTTAGCGACGGCGCTAACGTTGCGGCGCGGCTCCGCATGTACCCTCTAGCCCTTTTTGCTGCGTTCCACGACTCCCCTCGGTGCGAAGCTTCACACCAATTACCCGCACTGTTGATTAGCCGATGTATGGGGAGAGGTGTGATGCTGCACGCCCGCACTCTACACCAACACCACCAAGGCTGGGTTTTTTACTTCTGTTTTACCTTTTCTTTTTCTTCTGCGTTGGCGTCGACGCCTCAAAATAGCACCAAGAGTTTCATCTGACAACGCATATTGGTCAACACAGGCGCCCCCCCCCACGCCCCCGCATCACCCACCCCCATCCTGTTCCCAGAGCATTATGAGGGTGTAGATTTGCATTTTACGGAGCGTCACCGTTTTTTTGCAACCGGCAACGGAAACGATCAATATTTGGCAATGAGGGCGGGACTTGAGGGAATGGCCGCCTCGCACCAGTCTATGCCCAAAACTCATTAATATTCAATCCTTAATAACTTTTTGAATTAAATATAATGAGTGTGATGTGATGAATGTTAACCAGGACCCCTCGCAAAATACATAATATCAAGATGAACTGGCCACTGAGATCGTAACCCGAACAAATTAAAACACATTTGGCTTTGTATTACGAGAATAAAATCACCCCTTAGAATGGTGTCCGGTCATTGTGCCACCACTTACCCTGAACCATCGAAAGGCCTTTACAGGAACTACATGCTAGTCTCTGCCGCCTGAGGCTCCCAAACAGACATGGCTGCTGCTTGATCTTGACAGGTTTTTTTTTCCATCTGAAGCTTGTGTCAATAAGAGTTACATCTGGCCCTTTGATACGCTGTTGTCTTCCCAGAGTGGCTGTCAGGGGGGCGGGGAGAAACCGCTGTAACATGCCTTCACACACTGCGCTCGGATGGATATGCATTGTGCAGATGTTGTTTAGCCAGGGGTTAGCTCGGCCCGAAAGGACTCAAAACCCAGTGTTACATTTTGCACTTTTCTAAATATATATATGTATATATCATATAAATTGACAAGCAATCCTTAACATGGTTTATTTCTTTATTCAAATTTCATGGCTGAGAAGTGGACAAAAACGGGTTTCACCCCAAAAAATATTTCCCTCAAAAGTGTCATATGTAAACATCCCTCCTTCTCCTCCTCCTCTTCCTCCATTCAATCCTAACCCGCTTCAGACGTTACGAAAGAAAGGCTTTAATGGCTGCAACAGTCCCGAGCCGGACGGCGACGACTCCATCGACCAAAGCCCGCTAACCGACGACAAGTACCGCAAGAATGAGGACCTGGACGTCCTCTTCAAACGCTACGGCGTGAGTACCTTCACACTTTAATTATCACTTTATCTAACCTACCCTTTCTCCTCTCTCTCTCTCTCCCTCCTCCACTTCCTCCTGGTCCACCTCCTCCTCTCTCTTTCTCCCTCATTCCCCTACCTGTCTCCCTCTTCTCTCTCTCTCCCTCCTCCTCCTTCCTCCTTCTCTCCCTTTCTCTGTCTCCCCTCTCTACCTGTCTCTCCGTCCTCTTCCTCTTCTCCTTCTCCTCTACCTCTCCCCTCCTCATCTTTTGCTCTACCTTTCTCCTCTTCTCTCTCCCTTTCTCCCTCCTCTACCTTCCCCTCCCCTCTTTCCCCTGACCTCTGACCTGTGTCCTTCTTGGTGGGGGACCCCAGGCTCTGAACAAGAAAGAGCACCGGGACTCAGAGAGCCCCGACCCCGAGGAGCCCTTCTCCCTCACACCCCGCACTGAGGAGAAATACAAAAAAATTGACGAGGAGTTTGATAAAATGATGCAGAACTATAGGCTGTCAGTGAGTACTCCCCCCCCCCCCCCCCTCCCCTCTCCTTCCCCTCCAGACCTCCTCCACCCACCCTACTCCAACCTCGCCCCCCCCACACACCCCCACTGTGTACTATTACACTCCCCTCCCTCCCCCGCTCTCTGCTCTGACAACCTGAGGACCTGCTACTCACAGAACACCTGCCAAAAAATCGCCATCCCATCCCTCATCCACCTCCATCTCTGCCTCTATCTCGGCTTCACTTTCTCACCCATCCTCCTCACATCCTCCCTCCCCCATCATCAACACCATCATCACCATCCACCGTCCCTCACACCAGTCCCTATATCTGCTGCCTGCTCTCTCTCCTTGTCTCAACACCACTGGTCTTTGTAACTGGGGCACGAGACAAGACTGATGCAGGGCTGGTTTAGCTGGAGAGCTATTGTCCTCATGATGTACTGTGTATAACATACAGTGTGACATTATACAGTATATTAAGTGCATCATGGATAAATAAAAGCTAACTAATTCCGATATTAATGCTTTCTATGTTTTTCAACATGTTTTATGTACAAGCAAATTAGACCAATGGCTAGCTATGGCGGCTATGGTTAGCAAAAGTTATTGGCCCTAGCAACCGAGCCCAGGCACAACAACCAATGAACGAGGCTCGGACCAATCAGGATTCTTGGCAAAAAAATAATGACTTTCTTACACTCGATAAATGAAAACAAAAGGATGCTGCACGCTGGCTATCTGAAGTTCTGGGTCCCAAGCTCTTGCCGGCCATGCTGGTTCCCGAGCTACGCGGGCCATGCTGGTCCTGAGCTCCGCGGGCCATGCTGGTCCTGAGCTCCGCGGGCCATGCTGGTCCTGAGCTTCGCGGGCCATGTTGGTCCAGAGCTCCCCCGGCCATGGTGGTCCTGAGCTCCGCTGGCCATGCTGGTCCTGAGCTCTGCGGGCCATGCTGGTCCTGAGCTCCGCGGGCCATGCTGGTCCTGAGCTCCGCGGGCCATGCTGGTCCTGAGCTCCGCGGGCCATGCTGGTCCTGAGCTCCGCAGGCCATGCTGGTCCTGAGCTCCGCGGGCCATGCTGGTCCTGAGCTCCGTGGGCCATGCTGGTTCCCGAGCTCTGCGGGCCCTGCGCTACCAACCAGTGTGTTCTCAACACTGTCCAGGTCTGCCTTGTGCCTGGCGCCCCGCCAGGGCCAGGATACCTCTCGTCTCCTGTGCCAATTTCCCTGTGATTCATGTGTTTCCTCTGTGCTCAATAATGCCATTAATGTCACTTTAATGAGTTGGGCCCAATTTACAACCTCATCTCGCCCGCTCTTCCTGCTCCTCCGATTGGCCGTCGGGGGATATAGGGACCGGTTGCTGTTTAGTTCCACGCATGCACGCCATTTACTCTAATACGCTGGTCATTCCCACCGTCACGTAGGCAAGTGAATAATATGGGAGACGCACAGCATTTCAATGCACACAGCATTTCAGTTAAAGGTTAAAACAAAAATAAAATCTGAGCCCCGCGTAACGAGTGGAGCCATGATCAATCCACAGCATCAAAGCCACCTTTGCAGGGAAAGAAGAGATGAGACAGTCCAATCAATTTAGCAAATATTGCTCACCCTGCATTCAACCAGTGCCTTATCAGCGCCTCAGCTGTGTGTGCACTGTCTGGGCTGAAATAGCCCTTAAAAGCTTTTCTGACAAGAAAAGCCCCATTGCAGACTAAAATCTGGAAGAAAGGCAGATCTCAGCGCCTTGCCAATTGAAAGTTAGCTTACTGGTTGGTAGCCGAAATTCACCAATCTACCCCGCAGTGCTTTAGTCTGCCAGCCCGCTAGTCTCCATGGTCAATTATAAGTTAGAGTAGCATTGCTAGCTAGCGGTTGATAGCCCAACCTCACCAATCTAACCCCTAATGCATTAGTCTGCTAGCCTTCTAGCTTTCCATCCAGCTAGCTTCCTGTCTGCTGGCCCTGCACACACACACACACACACACACACATATACACACTCACCCCTTCTTATACTGACAGCATCATAATCCTGGCCCTGACAGCTAGGGGCTGGGATATACACGCTTAATCCCACTTGTACTAAAATGTCTCCTGAGGCTGGGCGGGAGTCCTAGGGACTGGCCAGAGAGAGAGCGAGAGAGAGAGAGAGAGAGAGAGAGAGAGAGAGAGCGACAGAGGGGGGAAGTTAGTTTGCCACAGAGAGCTGCTGGCGGTATGTGTTCCGGTTATAGTAGATCTTGACAGTGTAGGTGCTGGAAAATTGCGAGGATTGTGCTCTTGATGCGGGAGATATGCTTCCAATCCTCAGTCGTGCTTTCAGGCAATGCACTTGGGAAAAGGGAAAAAAAGAGCATTATTAACGTCCAACTTCCATGCACTATTTAGCGAAAAATTGCACACTTAGTCATACCAGACAGGCCTATTTCCACACCAGCATTATTGTGGTTGTACTCGATTATTAAATATGTATAAAAATAGTTACCAATGTAAAAATAAGGTGTGGCGCTTGGTTGATCTTCAAGGTCCAAACACATGTTCAGAGGGAGAAAATGGTCATATGCAACCAGTGGAATGTGAAATCCTTATTCGCTTTGATTCACATGTTTCCCATAAAGACGCCATTAATATTAAAATTGCTGAGAGTCAGGAAATGTGGTTTATTTTTAAAACAGACAATATGGCTGCTGAATTCCTCCATAGTAAAGTCTTCGTGTCAACTTACACCTCGAGCTCAGTGGAATTAATGCCCTCCTGGGGGCTCTAGTTATTCTGTATTATTCCATCCATGCATAATTCACACCAAAACGGGGTGTGACAAAGTTTGAAACTAGTTTTTAATAAGTGGAAATGAGTCCTTTTGTCTTTTTGTTAATGTTTTCGGATTTTTTTTTTTTGGGGGGGGGGGTGTTCAAGTTTTCTTCAAGTTACATTTTTAACTTTATCCAAATTGTTGAAGTCTAGTGTAGCCTCCACATTTTGGGAGGTCATTATAGATATTCGTATATAGAGAGACACAGAGAAAGTTGAGGCAACGAGAGAGAGATGGAGCAAGAGAGAGGGACAGAGAGAGAGAGAGAGAGATGGAGTGAGAGAGGGACAGAGTGAGAGAGGGACAGAGAGAGAGAGACGGAGTGAGAGAGGGACAGAGTGAGAGAGAGACGGAGTAAGAGAGAGACGGAGTGAGAGAGGGACAGAGTGAGAGAGGGACAGAGTGAGAGAGGGACAGAGAGAGAGAGAGGGACAGAGTGAGAGAGGGACAGAGAGAGAGAGAGGGACAGAGTGAGAGAGGGACAGAGAGAGAGACTGAGTGAGAGAGGGACAGAGCGAGAGAGAGAGACAGAGTGAGAGAGAGAGAGAGAGACAGAGTGAGAGAGGGACAGAGAGAGAGAGAGACGGAGTGAGAGAGGGACAGAGAGAGAGAGAGACGGCGCAAGAGAGAGGGACAGAGAGAGAGAGAGAGACGGAGCAAGAGAGTGACAGAGAGAGAGAAACAGAGCGGGAGAGAGACGGAGCAAGAGAGCGACAGAGAGAGAGAGCGACAGAGAGAGAGAGGGACGGGGCGAGAGATGGACAGAGAGAGAGAGAGGGACGGGGCGAGAGAGGGACAGAGAGAGAGAGAGAGAGAGAGAGAGGGACGGGGTGAGAGAGGGACAGAGAGAGCACAGGGAATCAGCTGGGTTGTATCTGGATAGGGACCAAATCTCATCAAGCAGTCAAATGTCAAGGAGATCGGAAGGTCAGCCAGATGTTGCTTTATTCTGTTGCCTAGGAGCCCAAATCCATTGCTCATAATAGGATGAGATGTTCCCAAGTCGTTTCAAAAAGAAGGATACATTTGTATTTTATATATATGTATAAAACAACCTTTCCAAAGCTTGCAGGACAAAAAAAAGGCGAGAGAAAGGGAAACTAGGCCATGAGTTTAATTCATTCTGATATACACTCGCATCTAGGAAACACAAGCCCCTGTGGAAAGAAAATAGGTTAGCTTCCTCTCTTTGTTCTTCTCCTGGAGAAGGGACTGCTACAAGCAGAGGTCATAGTCAGGTG
The DNA here is from genome assembly GCA_030340625.1 of Merluccius polli. Taxonomy (NCBI): domain Eukaryota; kingdom Metazoa; phylum Chordata; class Actinopteri; order Gadiformes; family Merlucciidae; genus Merluccius; species Merluccius polli. Next base: position 32,730 of record JAOPHQ010006577.1, read on the forward strand.
TGTACCCAGCCAGGGGTCTCCCCAGGTGCAAAGGGAAAAAAAAACCTAGTATGTAAAACTCATAATTATGAGCAGTATGTCTTAGTCCACAACCCTTAGAATTCTTATGATCTCAATATAAAATGGAAATGGAAAACGTCTCATTATGTTACAAAAGCAAGTTCCAGTATAAATTGTATAGGTGTTATATATTCTGCATGCGGCATCCATTTTCTTACAGAGTTTTTTCGAATGAAAAAGATCTCGGGGTCAACTTCCTCACAGTTTAATCTCTGCAATGACAAGCAGCAATTAACCTTCCTGCGTGCTAGTAGGGCTGTCTGCGGTGAAGCAGGTTTGAGTGGGCTGCAGTAATTTAAAAGTAATTTGCCAATGATGAGGCTTATTACTTGAGCACGGCGCTGGTTAGGCAACAAAGAAAGTGTGGAAAAGAGAAGATTGTTAGTGAAAAGAAGTTGCAGTCTCGGGAACAGTTGAAAAAGTCCTATTCGTTAAAGAGGCATGGACTGAATATACTGTATGTACAATCCTTTTACTTCCTTTGTGCCTTTGAGCAAAGATCATGAGACCGTCTTGGCTGACCAATCGGTCATTCAAGTAAGATGGTGCTTACACACCTCTATCGAGTCACCCATCCCTCATCCATCTCATCCATCCATCCACCATACAGCCACTCACCTATCCATCCATTTACCCACCCACCCATCCCTCCATCCATTCATCTGTCAGTCGATCCTATTCATCCATCCATCTCTCCATCCATCCGTCTGTGTTGCTCAATCCCCTCCTATAGTCATCCGTAACTCTGCTTGGCCAGTTTGCAGTGTTGTGGTTTCTGCTGTAACTTGCTGTCCTCACCTGACCTAGTGATCACCACTCTGTCCCTTTCTAGCTCAACTCTAAACTTTTTTGTTTTTCTTTCAGTAGCACGTTTTGAGGATTTAGTTAATTACAAAAAGTTTTAAGCTATTTCAATCATTTGGCTGTTTTTTGCGCTCCTCTCCTCGCGCCCTTGTCCTCCCCCTCCTCCCTTCTCCCTCCTCCCTCCGCTGAGCGGAAGTCATAAAGTGTTGCAGCAGGGAGGGAGAGGCACTGATCAAGGACAGAGTGGCACCCTCATTTTCCGCTGTGTTAAACTGGGTCCCAAGCAGTGCAGTGTGGTGCAGTGTGGTACTGGCCCATATTCTATATATAGGAGGCCCTCTTTTCAGACTTTAAAGGGATGAAATGGGTCAGAGGCTGGGGCCGATTGCCGGACATTTCCGGGGGCCCTTTGCGTTTGGTTTCTCCCTGGTCCCTGTGATGTCTGCTCCGTCACGGACGTCACATCATCTGAGGTGTTGGGCCTGAGCTGGGGAGAAAACTTTATTTTTTCATTAAAAGTCAAGACTTTTCTTTCCACAGTGTGGTTATGTTAACGTGGTGCCAAATCCCTGTCCACTCAGTTGTAGGGATATATGATTCTAGTGCTACCTCAGATAAGCTCTGTTGTAAACTAAGCTAAGCTAGCTATAAACAAAAGGAAAACGGTCAGCCTTTTTTTCTTTCTTTACTTTCTCTATTTTCCAAACTATCTCTCTCGCTCTCTCTCTCTCTGTCTCTCTCTCTGTCTCTCTCTCTGTCTGTCTCTCTCTGTCTATCTCTCTCTCCCTATCTCTCTCTCTCTTCCCTCCCCCTCCCTCTCTCTCTCCCCTTTCCTCCCTCTGGAGTAACCTGCTGTGTGGGGGGTGTAGGAGTAGAAAGCATGGTGTTCAGCCACCTGTACCAGCCCTGTAGACGGTGGAGGTGTAGGATAGGGGATGGAGAAATGGAGAGAGGGAGGGGCGATCGAGGGACCTGGCACGGCATGGGGGACGCCAGCACTTCTTCCGAGCCACCTCGCATGCCAATACTAAGCAATGTGTGCAATACCTTAGCATGTGTGTGTTGTGTGTATGTGTGGGGTTACGTATGGAACTGTATACGCAAGGACTGACCGTTGTAGAAAAAACATTAAACGTTATTTTGAATTAAATGTCTGTAAAGAGATACACGGATAGATGGTACTATGTTTTGTTGTTATTGACATGACATTACAAAAGTGACCTTAGCTTAAGCTGTGACCTTCTGTGGGTTTGGGGTGAACTGGGTCATTGATTAGTAAAATTACACTACTTTGTCAAACACTATGAAATTATTTGGGTGGGAAATGCCGAAATGGCGGAATAAAAAATGTCACTTTGACATTTGAACGTATAATATCATATAATCAAATCGATCAAATAGAGTGTGTGTGTGTGTGTGTGGGGGTGTGCGTCGTCATCCATGTGTCAGTTGTTGAAGTGCCACTAAGCCCCGCCTCCTCCCTGTCTCCACCAGTCGGCCGTCCCACAGCCCACCTTCTCCATGCCAGTCACAGTGCCCGTGTCCAATCAGAACGTGGCGGCGGCGCTCCAGTTCACCCACAACCCCGGGGGCACTCTGGTCACCACGGCTTCCTTCGCCACCTCCCCCCTCACAGACCCACGCCTGCTGTCGCCACAGCAACCGGCGCTGCAGAGGAACAGCGTGTCGCCTGGGCTACCTCAGAGGCCAGCCAGCGCAGGTGAGATACGCTGCAGCTGGAGTCCTCTAATTAAGATGTGTGTGTGTGTGTGTGTGTGTTGTGTGTTTGTGAGCATGTGTCCTTAAGAAAAAGTAATTAAATGAAAAACTGTTATGGTTATAAAATAGAAAATGGGAAGAAAAAAAAGTGAGACGTGTAGCTCGTTACATATAAGTCTCAATTCTGTCATTTTCCTTATGAAGTGTTTGCCTTTACGGGAAATTCTCGAGCTTTGTTCTGACAAACATAATGTCATGGTGAGTCTGAATTAGGTACAGAGTACAGTCTGTCTCATTTTATACACACAAGAGGATTTACAACTCTTGGCATTAAAACTTGTATGATTAAGGCAAATGACAAAAAACGTACAAAAGTACAAGGAATGGACCCACCTCAACCCTGTTTGTTTTTGTTCTTGTTGACATTCAGATTATTCTGTGATTATCTGATATATATATATATATATATAATGCCACTGTGTCACTTTGATATAGTACTATTGTAAGCCCATTTTCTATTGTAAGCCCATTTTCAGTTAAAATAAATAAAAAAGAAAACGAAATCATCCGGCTCACACTACACGTGGGAAACTCTGGACAAACCTGCCCAACCTGTGTGAACAAAAGGTTAATATCCTCAGAAGCCATCACACAGGTGGCATCTGCATAACGAATTAGCGAGCATATCTTCCACATTAATGTGCATTGTAAATCATCAGGACTGGTCATTACATTTAAAGCTCTACACGTATAATGAGGTTTAAATGTAAGCTTGTTGGTAATTGTTTTCTCTCTCTCTCTCTCTCTCTCTCTCTCTCTCTCCTCTCTCTCTCTCTCTCTCTCTCTCTCTCTCTCTCTCTCTCTCTCTCTCTCTCTCTCTCTCTCTCTCTCTCTCTCTCTCTCTCTCTCTCTCTCTCTCTCTCCCTCCCTCCCTCCCTAGGAGCCATGTTAGGAGGTGACCTGGGGAACTCCAACTGTCCCAGCCCCGTCGGTGAGTGTCTCTCTCTTTCTCTTTCTCTCCCCCATGGCGGTAGCACTGTGGACTGTGCCAGGCCCAAAGGCACGTTGTCCACAAACTGACCGGCACCCCCCCTCTCTCTTGGAGTTATGGTGCCGTTTCGTATTTCAGACTTGATGGGTCGGTTGGTTTGTTGGTTGGTTCGTTGCAGTGCAGAATACCTTGTGTGTGTGGCAACAGTCTGTCACATGCTCTCTCTCTCACCCACACCCACACACACACACACACACACACACACCTGTTAGCAACAGCTGAGGGTCACAGGACTAGCCTCTTGTAAACAGAACAAACAACAATGCTTGGGATGGCGCTTGGAAACAAGACACGGGATAAAAGCGAGAAAGATAAAAGAGAAAGATAAAAAGATAGAAAGAATGGTAGAAAGATAGAAAGAAAGATAAAAAAGATAGAGAGAAAGATAAAAGTAAAGCCTTCACCAAAACCTATCCCTACTCTCTTTGTTTGTTTTTGTTTCTTTTTCTTTCTTTCTTTCTTTCTTATTTTTTTTCTTTCTATGTTTTTGTTTGTTTGTTTGTTTGTTTGTTTCTTTCGTTCTTTCTTTCTTTATTTCTTTATTTCTTTGTTTCTTTCTTTAAACCTCCTTTCTGTGTTACCTCTTTCTCACCTCCTCCATTTCTCTCTCCCCCCCATGTCCCTGCCCCCCCCCCCCCCCCCCACCATAACCTCCACAGCTGTCCCTCTCCGTCTTCTCCCTAGGGTGATCAGCCTCCCCCTTCTCCAACCCCTCCGTCTTTACTTCCCACCATCCATCTCTCTCTCTCTCACTCTCCCCCCCCTCTCTCATTCCTTCCTCGACTGCCCCCCCCCCCCCCACCCCCCACACACACACACACACACACACACACACACACACCCAACTGTCCCTTGTTGTTTTGGCACAAGGCTCTCCTCTCCTCAGAGGTGACATTGACTGTCCAGACCATTGAACCCTACTACCCTAACCACATACTGCTAGTCCACACTACTGTGTTATAGCCATGTATATATATATATATATATATATATATATATATATATATATATATATATATATATATATATATATATATATATATATAAATATATGTCTAGTGTAGTCACATGACTTCCTGGGTTCAAAACAACTTAACAAACTCCAGGTTCCAAGAGGCAGCAGGAGTCACCTGACGA
>JAOPHQ010006577.1:42500-162080 GCA_030340625.1 Merluccius polli
TAAAAGACATGGAGTCATAGGCGAGCCTGGGCAGCCTGAACCCACTGGAGGAGACAAAGCATGTGCATGGTTGGGTGTGACGAGAGTGAGGTGGGGTTGGTTGTGGTGGTGGTGTTGTAAGGCAGCATGGCATGAAGCCGGCGACCCGGAGGAGAACAGGAGACACGGATGCAGGGTTCACTTCCTCCCTCGATGGCTAGCTGTGCCGACGTCTCCGATAGCACTAAGCACTCTCCCGCACACATGCGCAGACCCTGACACACATGCACACAATCACAATCACACACACACACACACATGCACACATATTGAACATTAGTAATATTCCATACTTAAAACAAGCAGACCCCTTGCTCACCACATGCTATAGGTGAACACAGGATGCTACACAAACCTCGCAACCGCAGCCATGTGCGTTTTTATTTTGTGGGAACTTTTTCAATTATTTCCACACTATTAACAGACAGACAGAGACACACACACACACACACACACAACAAGGCTGGCAGAAAGGCTTATTTCACCTGCGTCACATAGACAATAGCTGAACACACATGAAATATTATACAGGCCAGGTTTCCTTAACTTGCCTAACTGTACTGTGTGCAATCGTTCGACGTATGTATGCGCGCACACACACACACACACACACACACACACACACACACTCTCTCTCACGCTCTCACAGCATGAACACTCCCTTATTGCAACCCACCCACACACCCCGCCCGTCGGTCTGGTCGATGCATGCATCTTTCTGTCAGCATGACGTTCCAGAAGCTTCCATTACCGCGCCACAGCACGCACCCAGCACCTGGCCACCGGCAAACGCGTTGCCGTGCCAACGGGCTTGCTGGCGACGGGAACGTTTCATTTCATTTTAAACGTTGGCGTTGCTGTGAAGAAGGGGAACGGAGGGGAGAAAGACCCCCGTGGAGACGGGGCTAATTGTATCAAGAGAGGTCTGCGATGCTAACTGGAAGGAAGCTAACTGTTAGCGATCAGCACTGGGAACAAGTAAACACTTACTGTCGGTGATTAAAGTTATTCACAGGACAAATAAATGTGCCGTTCGCAGCTCGAAGATGTCCGGTGAAACATACTTACCGTTGCAACATACTTAATACTGTTGTTGCTATTGAATAAGTAAGCCTAACGTAAATAAAAAGCTTATAAAAGCTTTACCGTATTTGCCGACATTCCTTTTTTCATGGAGATTTGTAAGTCAGGCAAAATATAAATAATAAAAACGAATAAAAAATAGGCAGATGCATATAATGTAATAATTAATGTAGTGTAATACGTAATATAACAAGTTACCAGATTCATACAGTAATATTGTAACTTAACTTATTACTTTAAAATGGAAGTAATCAGTAATGAGTAATAGATTACATTTTGAAAGTAAGTAACATTCACATCACTGTCCTTTAGTGTTACATTTCTAAAGTTGTGCATTTTTTTGTCTTGATTCCAGTTGAGTTTTGTGGAGTCAGCACCCACCTCCATGTAGGGTGAAGGGCAGGTCCGCCATGGGCCAGCCATGAACGCTGGGACTGTTGAAAATGGATGAAGTCATGTACTTTGAATTCCTACACTCAGGCCTTATAAGGTCAAAATAAGGAGGATTGTTTCCCAAACTGTTTTTTCTCTCTCTGCCATCAGCCTTAATGCTGGAGCAACAGACCGAAGGCCCACATGCGTTTGGCCCTGCCATACTTTTCCCTTTTTGTATGCAAACTAAAATAGAAGTTAATGTATTCAGTTAAAAATCAATCGACACCGGACTGTTTAAACGCATGTTCCTGCCTTTTCCTGGCCCTGGCTCTGTATGCTAATTAGCAGTTTGACGTCACTTCCTGCCCTCCTTTTTGTGTTCCAGAACGGCCAGCGTTTAGGCGGCTCCCAGGTGGTACAGTCTCTCACCACGCCAGTGGTCTCCGTGGCAACGCCCAGTCTCCTAGCACCCTTCTCAGGCATGCAGACGGCCTACAACACCGGTGAGTCTGGCTAGCTTACCGTCTGATTTCCTCTCCCAGTGGCTGGCGAGGCCCACTCAACCTCTGTAACAATCCTCATCTGATCATCTAGTAATGTCTGGTCGGGTTGGTTAAACTCAGACGGACCAATGACGGACCAATGACCAGGCGGTTTTTTTGTGTGCTAGCTGATGTATATTTCCTTGGTAACATGTTTAAATGTCTGGAAAATGAGACATGAGGGAAAAGTAAAGGGTCAATGTTAGCCTGTAATTCGTTCCCAGGATGCCGTTAACAGAACCTTGGACACACCACACAGCATGATTTCCCCCCCAAAACTGCGATGAATATTCACTTTGTTCATTATACAACTGCTTGTGAACTGTTTCGACTTCAAAAGACCCATAAATATGGATTAGCGCCAATTAATATTGATGCAGCAGAAAGTTGTATGAAGTAAAACAATCCAACCTCTTCCCTCTTTCTCTCTTCTCTTGTCGTCTCTGCTCTTTGTTGTTCTTTCCCCATTCCTATGTCTTCTGTGTCTCTCTCTGTCTCTGTATCTATCTATTGCTCTCTCTGTCCGTGTATCTGTCTGTCTGTCTCTCTCTCTCTCTCTGTCAATCTCTTTATCTCTCTATCACTATCTGTCTCCCTGGTTATCACTATCTGTCCTCCCTGGTTATCACTATCTGTCTCCCTGGTTATCACTATCTGTCTCCCTGGTTATCACTATCTGTCTCCCTGGTTATCTTGCATCTCAGAGTACCAGCTGACGAGTGCAGACCTCACAGCGCTCCAGACCTTCACTCCTCCAGGACTGGTGCCTGGCAACATGGCTGCCTGGCAACAGCAACCTGCAGTCACCCAGCAACAACAGCAACAGCAACAACAGCAACAACAACAACAACAACAACAACAGTCCCAGCTGAGCTTGGCCTCGCTCAGCAACTTGGTGTAAGTTCTCTTCTCCCCCACCCATCGTCACACTTAATCAATATATCAATGAGGTGGATTTGCCAACTTCCTGTTTGCTTCATAGGCTAAAAAGTTAAATAGCATCGGCATTATATCACCCCCCCATGACATGTGTGACCACATTTTAGCAGAATGCATAGATTGGACATAGTCCCCATAATACATGGTCCCCATAAGACATAGTCCCCTGTGTGTGTGTGTGTGTGTGTGTGTGTGTGTGTGTGTGTGTGTGATCTGTAACATGCCAACCAGAACACATCAGTCTAACCTACTTGAAGCACCTCTCTTGTGCAAGCCGCGGTATCAACCTAGCTGTGGCTGATTCATCTCTATGGTGACCTAGATAGCTCTCTCCCTCTCTCTCTCTGATACCACAATCCCACTCAAAGCCCTTACATCAGATTTAGCCTCCTGCAGGGAGGCTAGGCTGCTAACCCACCTGCGTGTACGATAGCTTAATGTGAGCGTAGCCGTCCGCATGTTAGCCACCATGAGAAATAAGAAAATGTCCTTGGTTAGCGTTTCAGCGAGGGCTGACTCATGTCTAGTGCAAGTAACAGAGAATGCTAGGCTAGGATAGCGACAAGGTTTTTAACTGCTGTCTTTTTGTCCTCCAACCTCCCCCACCCTTTTGTCCACAGCATGTGGGGTGCAGAGAAACAAAACGGGGAGATGGTTAACTGCATCTCCAATTTTGCTGCTAACCTGAGGTGACTTTCGGCGTTCAGTGGGACTGCAATGTTTCTGTCTGTCAATGTGATGTGTTGCGTGCTGCCAACCGGCCGACCGAACCAAAAGCTGCTGAATTGGCCATGTCAAAACGGGAAAGTTAAGCTGATGCAATGTATGCAAACTTTTACAACCATAGTTTTGTCAGGTGAAAACTTATGTGCTTGTTAAAGGTTTCAGGTTTCATATTATAAACAGCTTTAGATGCATGGAGAGTGATAAATTACCTTTTTAAAAAAAAGAAGCAGAAACACAAAATATTGTGTTTGTATACAGACTGTAGTACAGGAGCAGATTTGCTGTGCATGCGTCTTAAACGCTGCCTTTAATAACAAGGAGCATTTCAGAGCTTCCCCCTGCTACTGCTACATCTGTTTGGAAACCTCAGCTGTGCGCACCGCATGCCGTGTCTGTGAACAAAACACATGCCGCTAAAGCATGCAAGAACCGAGACGGGGCGGGCCGTCCGGGTAGAACCGTGGCCACGCTGTGAGAACATCATCCAGAACCCACGTCGGTCCACGCCTGATGTTGTTCCCACGGCTACCCTGGGGCGGGTTGTAACGCCCGGCGGAGAGGGGAATCAATTGTGCTCCCTTCCCCTCTCCCCAAAACACCTCACCTTCCCTCCCTCCTTTCACCAGACCCTTCCCCCGTCCATCCTACCCTCTCTCTCTCTCTCTCTCTCTCTCTCTCTCTCTCTCTCTCTCTCTCTCTCCACCCCACGGATGGAGTGGCTTGTCACAGTGCGGTTATGCGCTCGTTTAAAACCCATCGTAGGCCCACCTGTTGACTCGGCTCGCCGGCCGCCAATCTAAATGTAAATGTCACGTTGAGAACTGCCCCGCGCAGAAGAAAATAAATAAAAAATTCCAGCTGAGCTTTGATTTGTTTACCGGCGTAAAGAATTGCTTCTGCAGATGTCGCCCGGCGAGGCGCGTGAGTCAGCGGCAGGAGGACGTCTCCCTCGTGGGAATGTCGTTCCTCGGGATTGTGCGTCGGCTTCTTTGTCAGTCCGTCTGTGGAGCTCATGAATGTGGATTTTTTTTTGTAGGGGGGCGCGGTTGTTTGTTGTTGTGCCCTGCATAATCACGTCGCGATTTATGTTTCTTTGTTTGTTTGGTTGGGTTTTGTTCGGGTTGTGCTGCTGGTATTATCCGTCTGTCAATCAGGTTGTCAATCCAGTTGTCTGTCCAGCTGTCTCTGTCTGTCAATGTCCTCCTTGCCGCTGTCTCTCTGTGGTGATTGAAGAAGAATAGCTCACAAGACATTGAGCGGCGTGCTGGTTGATTGTGTACAGGGCCAGAATATACACATGCTATCGGTACCGACTCCAAATCGAACCCTCCCTCTGGAAGAATTAAGTTTTGATCTCGGCGTTAGCTCATGCCAACATATTTGTTATGAATATATCATATAGAATATATTGCCGCATTCTGTGAAAGCATGAGCTTACAACGTCACACGTTACGGCAAACGATACATCTTCACACGTTTCAATGTCACACGTTACACCGTCACACGTTACACCATCACACGTTACGTTTATTGTTGCAACGGTGCATGTTACCACGTCACACGTTACAACACCACACGTTACAACACCACGCGTTACAACGTTACACACACAAATAACAGGATACTGTACCCTTGCTTTAGAGGGTTGAAGCATTTTATAAAGAATAAAAGGTGCATTGAAAAAAAACTAAATGTGTTGATTTTAAAATAGTGTAGATGTGGACAAATGTATTGCGGCAACCCAACTGTAGTACCAACTTGTGCTACTTTTGCTGTATGTTACTTGTATGTGTAGAAGTGTTTATATCTTCTAGAACATGTTGTGGTATTTTATCTGTATTTTTATGGCTACCGGTTTGCAACCTGGTGGGTAAGCAGGTGTCCTTAAACAGATATCTTTGACACCTGGAAACCCATGTGTTTGCTTGCTAATTGCTTAACTGCTGCTAATTGCTAATTACATTGTAGTAATCATTGTAAATAACTAACATTTCTAACGCGCCATATCTATTTTAAAGTGATACGGATCCATAACTTTAACACTCATCTCAGTTTTATGCTTATAGTTTAGTGGACGAGTGTAATGTGTGCAAACCGGACCGTATTGACCGTTTCAGTCTGTTTTACTTCCTGTGTCAGTCTGTTCTACTTCCTGTGTCAGTGTTTTCAGGACTGCTGTCTCTTTCTCTACACAGCTTGGCCTCTCAGTCCAACTTGCTCTTTGGCAGGGAGGAAGGTCTCTGCTGGTACTGTACTTTCTCTCTCTCTGTCTCTCTGTCTCTGTCTCTCTCTGGCTCTGGCTCTGTCTCTCTCTCTCTCTCTCTCTCTCTCTCTCTCTCTCTCTCTCTCTCTCTCTCTCTCTCTCTCTCTCTCTCTCTCTTCTCTCTCTCTGTCTCTGTCTCTCTCTCTCTCTCTCTCTCTCTGTCTCTCTCTCTCTCTCTCTCTCTCTCTCTCTCTCTCTCTCTCTCTCTCTCTCTCTCCCACCTCTCACCTTTTGATCACCTGTCTGCACGCTGGCTGCCTGAAATAGTCTCCTTCATCTATGCAACTCCCTGGCTTCCTGCCGTGTCAGGACGAAACCAGTCCCCAAAACTTATAAGTGAACAATTGGCAATGCAAAACTACTGCATCAAATGTATTGTAATCACACAAATGTATTAAATCACATCATAGAATTAACATTTGACTTTTCTATCTATAACAAAGAAAGCATGTACATTTACACGTATGTTAAATATCCAAACCATTTTCCCATAGGATTGATGTTTTGAGGTTTTATTTCACAAACCCCTCGATAACGAGTCTTAACAAATCAACAAAGAGCAACACACTGACTTTTAAACTGACTTTTAATCGGATCACAGAGACTGGTTTTGCGATGGCAGCGTCCGTAACAGCGCCCCCCCCTCGCCTCCCCTCCCGCTTTGGGGAGGGAGGGGTGAGTCGTAGCCCACCGCGGCGCGCTTCACCCAACTGTCTGCTTCTAGCTGCTGCGTTAGCGCTCGTAGCTAGCCTGCTGCTCCTGCCTTCATCACTGTCACCCCAGCTGCTGACGCCAGCGTTTCCACCCCCCCACCCCCCCCCCCCCCCCCCCCCCCTCCCTCTCTCCCCTCGTCATGGTAACGACACCCCCGTGGCACCATAACTCATCTACCTGCCGCAGGCAGAGCACAACACACAGATCACATCACCACTGATTAAGTGGGCACACCGCGACATGCAGCCGGCCCGACGTCTGGAGACTCCGGCTCTTGTGTGTGTGTGTGTGTGTGTGTATATATATACATATACACTCATTGACAGAGAGAGAGAGAGACAGATCGAGCAATTTAGAGCCTGGAGAAGTGGGGTGTTAAACTGTCTCTCTCCCCCGGTCAGGCTGGTAATTGAGGCAGAGTTGGAGAGGTTGCGGACGCGCTCCTGATCCGCCCTATCAGAACATGTCCTGGGGGGCTCAGCGCTGTAATTGGGAGATTCAAATTCACAAAGGCTGCATCCCTGTGTCAGTCTGGATCACAGAGAGAGAGAGAGAGAGTGTGTCTGTGTGTGTTTGTGAGTGTGAGAGTCATCTTCAGGAAGGGTCCCAGAGTCTGACGGGTGTCAGGGACAGGCTAGGCTCCGCGTGCCACCCACCAGAACATCACTGGGGAGGGTGGGGGGGTGTCTGTGGGGACTTGTGGAGAAGGGGGGGGGTGGGATGCAGGTTGGGGTTTGTGTGTGTGTGTGTTTGTGTGTGTGTGTGTGTGTGTGTGTGTGGGGTAGTCTTTACCAAGTGGATAAGTTTGAAACCGGCAGAGGTGCGCTGTCGCATGTCACCGGTGGTTTCTGAAGGCACTGCTGTGTGGCCCTGGCGGTCGGCGGCCGGCAGCGAGAGGGCATTCACTGAAACGAAAGGGTTTCAGTGTGGGACGGACAGCTTTGTGAAGCGCTGCGGAAAGCGGCGGTACGGACGGAAAAACTTTTTTACGCGTAAACTGTGCTTTGAAGTCCCGCCCCCTCCCCCCCCCCCCCCCCGCCCGTGCGCGTGCGCCATCACGCTGAAGCACAACAACCCTCCTGCGTCGGTGACCCGGGGCAGCTTTTTACCTGTGAGGTCTTGTTTGTCTGCATACGTCTTGCCCCCCCCCCCCCCCCCCCCCCCCCGTGGCCGTGTGCACACTATGTACAGGTGTTTGTACTGCTGCCACCGCTGCTGTGTGTGTGTGTGGTGCACGCGTCGCAGCTCGGCTTGGGTCATTAATGTGTGTGTGTGTGTGTGTGTGTGTGTGTGTGTGTGTGTGTGTGAAAGTGTTGGAGAATCCCTGCTGCTTAGCCCCCTCCATTCTCCTGTCACTAGTCTTGAAGGGACTTTCATCAGCCACCGCCTCATGTTTTATGAGTTTGTCATTTAATGAGGCTGCGGACGTAATGCTGTTACTGGATGCAAGATTAATGCAGGTCGCCTCTCCGTAATGGGAAGATATGATGATGAATAATGCACCTTATTATTGCCACACTTTGGTTACTTACGACTCAAACGAGGAAGAGTTTGTCTTACCTTTTTTAATTCGCCAGATGTCACAGCAGTTTTTATTTGTATTCTGTCTCTCTCTCTCCTTTCTCTCTCACTTTCTATTCCTTTCTGGCTCCCTCTGTCCTCCCCCCCCCCCCCCCCTCGCTCCCTCTATCCCCTCTCAATTCGATTTAATGCATATGGTTTTATTGGCATGGGGAACGCACATTTACACTGCCAAAGCATGTAAAAAAAAACAAAATAATAATCTTTCTCTCTCTCTCTCTCTCTCTCTCTCTCTCTGTCTCTCTCTGTCTCTCTGCCCCCCCCCCCCCCCCCTCTTCCGCCCAGGCCGGTGGGTCACATACCTCAGGGCACCACGCTCACCGTCAACACCAACCAGAGTGTGAACATCAAGTCGGAGCCCGTCTCGCCTAACCGCGACCACGGGGGCGGCGGCGGCGGTGGGGGGGGCCTGGGGTCGGCCGTCTACCCAGGGGCCCTCCGGCTGGAGCCCGGGGCCCAGGGCCACTCGCCCGTCAACAGCCTCAGCAGCAACGCCAGCTCGTACGACGGCGGCAGCGACCGGGACGACGGGACCCAGGCTCGAGGGGGGCCCCTGGACTTCCACCACCAGCAGGGGGCCCAGCAGCAGCAGCAGCAGCAGCAGCAGCAGCAGCCCACCATGGTCCTGCTGCGGCCCTCGTCGGCCGACCCCCAGGAGCCGGACGGGGCCAACGTCAAGAGGATGAGACTGGACACCTGGGTGACATAGAGCGGTGGCCAGAGGAGCCCGCCCACAAGACGGACGGACGAACGGACGGATGGATGAAGGATGGAGATGCGTAGCCTACTAAAGGCTTTGTGTACATGCCCCTCCCCCACCCCCCCCCCCCCCCCAACGCTTTCTGATCCCCTCCCTTCTGCATACACACCGATAGACCTGCCATCTCGCTGCATATCTGCTGTCACACAGGACACACTGACCTCACACACACACAAACACACACACACACACAAGCAGTCACACAGACACACACACGCAGACACACACACACACACGCAGTCACACACACACACACGCAGTCACACACGCATGCATCGTACACACTCGCTCATATCACATGCGTGGACACCGATGTGTACTCGTGTAGGTTTTTTCTCGGACAATGTGCGTACTTACATGTGTGCTGTAGTTTACTCTTTTGTGTAGACTCTCGTCCCCCCTCCCCCCCCCCCCCCCACCCCCACAGACACACACACACTTTACACACACACACACACAAATACACCTATTAGGGGGTGAGCCACCGCAAACCAGGGATTATATGTAAACAGACTGTATATCAAGCCAACTGAAAGGTTTTATTTTTTATTTTATCCTTCGAGCGAGAGATAAAGAGAGAGAGTTAAACAGAGCGAGAGACATTCGACAGGCCTTGCTCTTGTGCCACAGGTCATTTTTATACTATCCATAAAAACACCTGACGCATCGGAAAACTGACAACAAAAATCCCACCCACGCTCCCGATGTCACCGAAGGCTCCAGCGACCCGGGCTGAAGCCGTCCAATCAGCAAGCGGAGGACCCCCGAAGCCCCCCCCCCCCCCCCCCCCCACAACCCCCATCCCATCATGCAGTACCTGCTCTCCAGAGGCCGGTGCCGGTAAACATTCACCACCCCTTGGCTCTCGACTCGGATTGGATCTCCCAACTCCGGCTGGTGCCCTCATCTGTCGGCCGGGGTTTGTGCGCGTGTAGGCGTGTGTCTCAAACACACACACTTGTGACCTCCAACGCAAGCAGACAACGTGTGTGTGTGTGTGTGTGTGCGTGTGTGTGTGTGTAGCCGTCACCCATGTGGATGTGATCACACACACCACCACCACGCCGTGACGTTTCTGTTCGTAGGATTTGTTTTCTTTTTCTTTTTTTTCTTTTTTGTTAGTTTTTCATTTTAAGCATGTTTCTTTTTTTCTGTGTGACTGTTGATGGTGTTGTGATGTTTTTCATTTTGGTTTGGAGTACATGAAGACACTAAAAGATGCTGAGGTCCTCACTCCGCCCCTTGTTGACTGGACCATTGCCAGATGCCCCCCCCCCCTCCCCTCAGCCACCGTCCAATCAGCAATCAGAACCATGTAAGTTACGCAAAAAAACATAAAAACAGGACAGGAAATGTTGCCATGGAAAAGAAGACTTAAATGGAAGGCTTAAATATATATGTGTGTATATATATATATATATATATATATATATATATATATATATATATATATAATCAGGGATATTTTCACTTATCTAGCCCACAGCGTGTCAACGACAGATGCTGAGCAGGTTGTGTGTGTGTGTGTGTGTGTGTGTGTGTGTGTGTGTGTGTGTGTGTGTGTGTGTGTGTGTGTGTGTGTGTGTGTGTGCCCGTGCCCTTTTCTTCACCTCCCTCCTAGCTGGAAGTTGTCCTTATACGTCGTATTGCATCATACTGTTCAAAACGCATAGTGTGTCCAATGACGAAAGGAACATTTAAACAGGAAATGGGCGATATCTGAAGTTAAACTTGTGATATACAGTGTGTGTATATATATATAGATATATATATCTATATATATAGGCCTGTGTATATATACATGTACATTTGAACAATGTGCATGTATGTAATTAAAGCGGGTAGCAGCTAGGAGACTACCCTTCAATAGCAGACAAATGGGATTGTATTAAACGTTTATATATAAAACATATATATTCTGCCGTAAACTCAGCAAGTCTTTGTGTATATATCTGGTGTAATGTGTTGAGGCGCCAGCAGAGGGGGCACTAGAGGCAGAAAGGGAAGACTGAGGATGAGGCGTCGCCATGGAAACTCAAGACTGTTTTCGAGTGAACAGGCCAGGTCCTCTGTCACTGATGGAGTGCACTTTAACCCCGCCCACTCCCTACTACCCCACCACGATGTCCCCAGACACCCTACTGACTAACACACACACACACACACATACATATCTGCACGCACATTGATCAAACTTTACGATTTATATATGACTATGAATACATCCTTCGCCAAGGATTGGCTTCGTCCCATTTTGAGGAGGTCTCGGATGTGTAATCACAGAGTGTATAACGAATAAAAGCCATGTTCTGTATATAGATAACCTTTCACCTTTCGCTGGTCACTTGTACTTAGATTCAGGAGAGCCAATTAAAAAAAAAAAAAAACATTAAATCACTACTAGTCACGTTTGTTGACTTTGAAGGATGTCACTTTTTGTAAATGTAGGAGTAATGTGATTTTGTTTTTCATGTTTGTGGGTGGAGGAGGGGTTTAGACGGTCAAAAGTGCAAGTTTTATGTTTTATAATAGTTTTCATTCTTTTTTCTCACTCTTAAAAGCACTTTGTTTTCGAGCTGAACCGATCCATCTGCTGGTTAAAAGCTTCGGAGGCATCAATGGGGACGGGCTTGTCGCTAAGCCAGAGGTACTCTGGGTAAATTCTGATCCTTTAATAACCACCGCTTCCTCCCCGAAAACCCAACTTTATTGACAGAATGGCTTCCTTCTCGTTGGAAATGCATCTCACCTCCAGCTGACACTGTCCGCCCACCAGCCTAACCCTTAAGCGACACACAGACACATAAACACACACTCACGCAGACTAACGTATCGAGTTTCTATGTCCAGAAAAGTGAGTTACTCAACTTGGCTTTTTTTTTAATTATGGGAGTTTTGTTACTTTTGTTGTGTTTTTTTGATCGCATAGATATTTTGTATCTGGAGCTCTCACTCACTGATTGCTTTTGGGGTCGTATCCCCAACCATCACCCCAAACACCACCTCATTAGTCATTACTCCATCTTCTTAACCCCCCCCCCCATGTCTATTACTCCCTGGATTATCTGTTTTAGCCTCTCTCGCCCCAGATGTTCATATAACTCTACATCCCTCCTCTCTCTCTCTCTCTCTCTCTCTCTCTCTCTCTCTCTCTCTCTCGCTCATATATTTACCCACTCATCATATACACTGAGACTGACACTCTTCAGTCTATATGAGTTTACTGTCCGAGTGACAGATGAATTAATTGCGTCCAGCGTGGAAAGGCAAACTTTGACTGTTAGGCTTCTGTGCCCAGAGCTTTGAACAAAAGATATATCTATATATTGACTCCCACCAACGTTTTTATTTTTTGGGAAGTGGTAGCCTGGCTCTAGTTGGACCCTTGAACGGCTTCTGTTACAAACGGACACATCTAAGGTGTAATTTAGTGCGGTGATGCTAGGGGGCGCTGTAAACTCAAGCGAGGTGTTGCACAAAGCCCTGGCACGTTTCTAGGAACAACACTAGGGGTCGCTGTAATCGCTGAGTAAAAAGAGACAATCTTCAGGCCGACCGTCTAAAGTATTTCCTCATGTATAATGATGTTTAAAAGTCTTGCTCACTTTCCAGTGTTAACGTGTGGTGAAGACGGTTCTATCTAGTCTGTTTTGATTCTAATTGTTCTCTGATAAGTGATAAATATTATTTTATTCTTGTTAATAACTACCAATATTATCAATATCCCACCCATCACTGATGGTAAAATGTCATGGTAATGACAAGTTTATTTAATGTTTCTTATTTTTTTGTGTAGGTTAGACATCTTGTATCATTTTTAACTTATTTTTCTTTTTTTTAATTATCAAAGATTTAGATAAATATATTTTTCGTTTTGGTTATCTTTTCGGTTTGGTTTTTTCTTTTATATGGGTGTTACTAATATTGCACGATTTTATTTTATTTTTTAATGTCATGAAACAAACAACACAACTGTTGTGATATTAGTGCTTGTGTGGCTATGGACATAGGCGCTAAAAACAAGTTTGATTTAATTGACCAGTTCGATGCTGCAATTTTGACTTCATTGTACCAACACATGGTGGCAGGGGTTGGGCACGCAACACATCTAATTTATTATTTCCGACCAGACACAATGATGTCAATGCATGGGTGTTAAAATGAGCTAAGAGTTAAGAATGAATCATGTTATAGGACATCAAATGTAATATCACACACGTACACACACATAACAGACACGCGTACAACACACAAATAGATTTGAGAAAACAAAAGAATTTGAAACTTTAAAATAAATTATAGCTAATATATTGTGTTCGGCTAGTCTGCTTTTTTTTTGTTGTAAAGATATTTTTTGTTTTTGGAGAATGATATACAACTTGTGTATATTTTCATAAATAAAGTATGCACTGATATGTTATTACAAATTCTATACTGCTTTTACAAAAAAAAGTGTTTGTTATTGTACCAAAGTATCCATTGGTCCTATTTTACCCTACCCTTTTGCGTATGTTTTACCGTATTTTATATATTAAATAGACAAGTTGACCTAAAACGATGTTTGATTTTGTGTGATTTTTAAGATTTGAATCATATTGTAATGGTGAAATGCATGCATTACTTCGTATTGACCACAAGAAGGCGTTCTAACAATAGTGTCTTTATTTTAGCCCATGGCACTGGACAGTTGAGTGCAGTTAAGCATTTCTGTTAACTTTTTGCCAGTAAATCAAACAATACAAATCAAGTTTTATTATGCTGTCGTTAAAAATGAAATGCGTGGACATTTCACACTTCATATTCTTAAAACTACTCACCATAGTCCAAATAATGAAACTTCAGCTGTAAAAAGAATACAAAGAGATGACTCCAATGAGAGCATGTAACCGAAGAGGTCAGATGCTCAATCAATTTAATGTACAAACTGATACTTGTATTGATCAAACAACTCCCAGAGGGAGATAGTTGCTCCATTGTCAGACATTGAATTATTTGAATAGTGGGAAATCCTTCACATCATTAAATAATTACATTAATGACATTAACAGAAAAAAAACTTCTGTCTGTCTCTCTATCTATCTATCTATCTATCTATCTATCTATCTATCTATCTATCTATCTATCTATATATATATATATATATATATATATATATATATATATATATATATATAGATATATATATAGATATATATATAGATATATATAGATAGATATAGATATATATATAGATATATATATATATATATATATATATATATATATATATATATATATATATATATAGATATATATATAGATATAGATATATATATATAGATATATATATAGATATCTATATATATATATATATATATATATATATCTATATATATATATATATATATATCTCCCCTTGTGGACCCCATGCAGTCAGCTGGTGGTGGGTGAGTGGGGGCTGCATAGCTCCTGTCTTAGACAGACACACTCCTGACTCAAGTGATACTGAGGACCTATAATAGGTCCAGGTGCCCTACACCTAGTGGGGACCTAATAATAGGGTCCCACTAGGTGGCCTGCACACTACAGACACCGTGAGGACCTAATAATAGGGTCCCACTAGGTGGCCTGCACACTACAGACACCGTGAGGACCTAATAATGGGTCCCCACTAGGTGGCCTGCACACTACAGAGACACCGTGAGGACCATAATGGGTCCACACTAGGTGGCCTGCACACTACAGACACCGTGAGGACCTAATAATGGGTCCCCACTATAGGTGGCCTGCACACTACAGACACCGTGAGGACCTAATAATGGGTCCCCACTAGGTGGCCTGCACACTGCAGACACCGTGAGGACCTAATAATGGGTCCCCACTATAGGTGGCCTGCACACTACAGACACCGTGAGGACCTAATAATGGGTCCCCACTAGGTGGCCTGCACACTACAGACACCGTGAGGACCTAATAATGGGTCCCCACTAGGTGGCCTGCACACTACAGACACCGTGAGGACCATAATGGGTCCACACTAGGTGGCCTGCACACTACAGACACCGTGAGGACCTAATAATGGGTCCCCACTAGGTGGCCTGCACACTACAGACACCGTGAGGACCATAATGGGTCCCCACTAGCGTGTCAGATGGTTACAACATCTAACCAAGCAAACAGCACGGTATTTCTTGTTCTGTTTCAATCTGTTTCAGTGTCTGTTTGTGATACCGCAGATGAGGAAGGATGTGGTATCGTCACACTTGGTTTGGTTTAGATGGGGTATAGATTGCGTGCGTGTGTGTGTGTGTACGTGTGTGTGTGTGTGTGTGTCAGGGATGGAAATTAACACACGCCATTTGCGGGTGGATTTGTATGGTGGCGGGTGATTTGTGTCACTTCACCCGCCACTGTGTCGGGTAATACTTTCCAGTCAGGTCCGATCAAATTTGCATATTTAATACATTCGTCATAAGGCCCCCTTCTTCTTCTACGCCTCTTTTCCCGAGATTTCCCGAACGGCCGGACGATTTCAGGCCGAGCCGGCCGGCCTTAATTTTTTCGGCCGGCTGGCGGTCGTAGGTCCGGGGTGCGCTACGACCCCCCGTCAACAATCGCGCAACCCCCCCGTCCCCCCCGTCCCCCCCGTCAAAAATCGCGTAGCAACCCCCCCCCCCCTCGTCAACAATCGCGCCCCCCCCCCCCCCCCCCCCCCCGCCGTCAACAAACGCGGGGGCCCTAAAATATTATTTGCACCGGGGCCCATCATCACGTTGTTACGCCAGTGGCCGGTATCAACATTCGGTATAGTACATATAAAGAAAGAACTAGAGAATACTAGAGAAACTAGAGAAAGCAATGTTGCTTTCTCTAGTAGTATTCTGACGTTTTTCAATGTGTCTTGCACTTATGAAGTCATTGTTTCTTGTTCTTGTTTCTTCATGGTCTGTTTTCAAATGTTTCATTTGGAATGCATAGGCAGAGTATGAGTCTTCCTATACTGAGAGGACTGAAAAAACAAATGTTCCTATTGACTTATGATGGTGTAGCCATGCATGTTGTTATGTAATGTTATTGTTAATATGTCAATTAGTTTTTTATTGAAAATACTTTGTATAGATGAATTATCCCCAAACTTGTCATCGTAACACCTTTGAAATAAACATGACTTAACATGGCAGATACCTGTGTATTGTTTATTATGCGGTAAGAGTGTAACATTTTCAACTCAGTTCCTTGGTAGCACCTACTCACAGTAAAAATCACTTCTGATGGAAAAAAATGATGTGTATGAAAGCACTTCTTATCTATTGTTACTATTATATTGTTTAAAATGTATGCATATATCAAAAAAATATAGCGTATAAAAAGTGGCTGGTAAAAAAGATGAGTGGCTGGTAGGCAAAAAAGTTTATTTCCATCTCTGGTCGGTGTGTGTGTTTGTGTGTGTGTGTGTGTACGTGTGTGTGTGTGTGTCTGTGTGTGTGTGTGTGTGTACGTGTGTGTGTGAACGTGTGTACGTGTGTGTGTGTGTGTGTGTGTGTGTGTGTGTGTGTGTGTGTTTGTGTGTTGTCAGGCAGTCATTGGGTGCAGCAGGTCTACCAGAGGAACAGTTCTCAGCTAACACGATTAGCAGCATTTCCTGCCTGTGATCAGATCAGTTGGTCCGCACGGCCTGCCGGATGCAACCCCCCCCCCCCCCCCCCCCCCTCTCTCTCTCTTCTCTTCATATGAGAGACAGAGAGATGATTGATATATGGACTATAGATAGATGGATAGATATGGATTAAAATAGATATGGATTACAGATGGATGGATAGATGGATATATGGATAGATAGATAGATAGATAGACAGATAGATAGATAGATAGATAGATAGATAGATAGATAGATAGATAGATAGATAGATAGATAGATGGTGGGGTGAGGTCATGTGAGGTCATTTTCCCCTCAGCAGTGGATTGCATGCGCTGGTGCAACCTGTGGTTTGTTTTTAGAGCGCTGACACACCGGCTCGCCGCGAAACATGATGGACTTCTTTATATAAATAACAAAGAAGCACATGTCGTCTACCACATCGGCCAATTCATTGTGGGCCGGATCCTGTCAGGCTCAGGCAGCTGCCATGACTAGGCTGTTCTGCACCTGCCTTCTCCGATAGCGCCCATCCAATCCTGTGAGGTCATGTTCATGGTTAGCATCGAGCGGAGCCGCTGGCTGTGAAATGGCCGTGAGCGCCGTGACACGGGGAATCGATCAGCAGAACGAGAAGATCCTACGTGGATCTGGTTACTTCCATTTTGTCTCACGTGCACGCACACGCAGACGCACACATACACACACAGACACACACACACATTCTCTCTCACTCACACACACACACACACACACTCTCCACATAGTAATAAATAACTAGTGGCACTGTAAAGCCATGCTCTCTCGCTTGTTATGTGTCCGAAGTTCTCTCCAATATGAAGAAGTAACCACGGTGATGGTTGACCTTCACCAGCCAATCACACGAGAAGAGCCTATCTTAATAAAGAGTGTAGGCTACAAGTACAGTCTGGTATATCAGCCCTGCCTTTGAACATCTTTCTTATTGCATTCATGTGTTTGTTTGTTTCATTGGCAGTACTAGATGGTTCTCATTGGGGGATCAGTAAACTTCATCTCCTCTGATCAGAAGACCGGAAACGTCTACCGGGAGCCCAGCGGTCCGGTCATGCCGGTCATGCCTCTGTCACCATGGATACAGCCATCCTCTCATGGATGTATCTGCATACACAGTGCCACCCTGTTCATTTTGACAAAGCTGCGGAAGTGACGTTCTCATTTTATACATTTCCTGGTCACCAAAAGAAAGTATTAGTCGAGCTTGCTATACGCTGCTATATTTTGTAAAGTTCCCCTAGTGGCTTATTGCTTTTATAAAACTGTTACCAAAACTGGCTATAGACTTAAGACAGCACAATGTTTGCCAAGCAAAACAGGCTAGCATACAGGCTTGAGCATACAGGCGCATTAATACTAAAAATAAATTGTCATGCGGTCACAGGTGTGTGTTAGAGTATTTTACAACAGCTTCGAGCCAATCAGAATCAACAACTGTTCTATAAACCAGATTAGGAAATGTTTACCAAGCCAGGAGGAGGAGTGTATGAGCTCGCATCCACTTCTCAGGGGGAGAAGTTCTGGGCAGCCAACGGTGGCTAAAATAACCCCATTGTTCAGTAAGCTGGCGAAATGAATGACCCAATGGGAGGGGGGGAGGCGAGGTCATCCATTGTTCTGGTTGGTTCTCCTCCCCCTATCCTCCTCGCCAGGCTTGTGGGCTGTGTGTAGGTGGAGGAGGAGGAGGAGGAGGAGGAGGAGGAGGAGGAGGAGGAGGAGGAGGAGGAGGAGGAGGGCCCCCACTCCTGCTTTTGTGGCCAGGGGCCTCACTGGACTGAGAGGCTGCCAAATGTTGGAGGCCCTTTCCCCAGAACACACACATAGACACACACACAGACACACACAGACACAAGCACACACACGCACACACACGCACACACGCACACACACACACACACCGTTTGTGTGGTCTTCTCCAAAACAACCCCTGAGGAAGCAGATAAGGGTGTAGCTTTTAGGAGTCATGTGACTGATTTCCTGGCCCTAAATAGAGGTAAGCAAAGTAGGCTCTGACATAAGAAATCCTAAAGTGAAGGTTATGATGTGTTGTATTTGCTAGCTAATTGTATTTAGACACACAGTGACCGTTTTAGGATCCAGATGGCAGATAGATAAACCAGCGTTTTTATAATCAGATTAATTCTGTTGATTTTTGCTGTCCAATGCTATGGCCGGCCCTACTCTGAATGTTCAAAACATTTAGAAGGACACATTTCTGTTATGTTCACACTTTAGCCTCATATGTGTGGGCAATAGTTATAATACTCCTCTTGTCTTTGGAGGTAAAATAGTTGAAGAAAGGCTTTAAGTGTAACCCAAACCTCTTTATTAAATGCCATAGCTTATGAATCCCTGCAAATATTCCTAGGGATTGTAATACTGTAACAACTAGGACACACATCTGCTGTACAATAACATAAAGAAGTACACAGTAAACTGTCAAAGTCACAGAGTGTATCATGAATCTACAGTTTATTCAAACTAAAAAAGTACCAAGGCAATGTCACACATTATTAAAATATCTGCGTAGCATAAGCAAGAATGACAACAATGTTCCCATACTATAGTTTTCAAAGCAATAAGGCTACAAGTTGCCCACATGTCTGTTTGTCACAAATGACACCTACTCTTCTACAAACATTGGAAACATGCACACAGCGCAGGCGGTTGATTATAATGGAGTGCAATGGGCTAACTTACTGCTAAATCTACTAGCCAGCCTAGTCTAGTATTTCCTCTTCTTATTCTTACCATGACACCACCCCTCTGTGCTCATTGATTTCCAGCCCTCATCCCAATCAGATTAGGCTGCAATCAATAAGACAAATGCTCAGAGGTCACCCTTTGCTCTGTCGATAGGTCACATCCCCCCCTAGTAACAATGTTAAACATTCTTCAATTTGGCCCGAACAATATAACTAGTTTTTCTAGAGAAATGGTCTGTTTGACAGGAAATCAGACAACTGCTTAGTCATTAGAGTTAAATTGCCCAAGCGATTGCAAACTTTGGTTTGACAGTAGCACTTAGCAGCGATATGCATTCACACACTTCTATAGCACTGGATAGGACTTCAATAAACGGTTTCCTAAATGCTAAAGGATCCACTGTATGCCTACTCCTCCCCAGAGGACCAGGAACGGCCCTCTTCTTCAGAATCCTCTGAATGGGTCAGGCCCTCCTCAGCGGCATCCTTACATTCATACAGCTCCCCCTCAGATGACCTCTGCTGAAACTCTTCCTTAGTAACCTGGACAGTAGATGAGCCCCCCTCCAACCTTGAGATCCCCATCGCCACATGCTGGTTGTCTAAATGACCCAAAACCAGGTTGTCACCTAGGCTGCGGTTCTGATTCTGAAGTTCCCCGGTGGCTTCATGATAGGAAGATGTTGGTTGATAGTTAGCACCTGTCAACACCGAAGAACCAAAGAAATCTGATTTGAGGTTAGAATTTGTCTCTAAAGATTCGGTTGAGCTCTTTACCTTAAGAATATCCCTCTTGCTTTGCATGACGTCAGGAAAATCTACATTGCTTTCAGTTGTCGCTTCCACATGCTTCTCCTGCCTTTGACCCGCTGCAAACTGACCAATGGCTTCAGCAGCTTTGATTGGACTCCCTAGAACTTCCCATTTCATTGTGTGTGTGGCTTCCGAACAAACCTGCTGGTCAATATCCACATCCGCAGAATGCTTTGGAGGAGCTTCAGTTTCCTCTACAGCTTCAGCTTCGTGGAGCGCATGATAGACAGTGGCCTCTAGCAAGGCATCTTGATGGTCTGAAGATCCCAGCTCTGTGGAGATGGGCCGGGGGTGTGGGCTAACATTGGGGGACTCATCTCCTGAGCTGTTAGATTGCTCCATATGGCAGTCTGCGATGTTCTCTTGACCATCAAACCCACCGTGGAAGTCAACGGAGACCGATTCATCGTCTGTTGCATCAGTATGTGTGACCATGGGCACATTGCGATCGCTGTCTTCCCTGATCTCCGGAGTGTTTCTGGCTTCCTCCTCCTCATCCTCAACGTAGAGCTTGTCATCGAGGAATAACTGCTCATTAGGCCTAACGATGGTGGCATTGGTGGAGCTAAGTTCCTGGTGTGCCTTCATGCTAGGCTCTACACAGACAAACATTTCCTCTCCTATTGTCTCCCCCGCCCCTTGTGGTGTGGTTTCCTGGATGGATGTGGCTAGCTCAACCTTGCTATGCTGTGCAAAGTGTGCACTATATGTGGCTGTGGACAAGCCCTCCAACTCTAGCTCCACTAGTCTGTCCACATCCTCTAAATCTTCACTGTATTTCACATTCACATCCGAATATATCTTGGGAATCACCGTCTCCGTCTCCTCAGCTGAATGCTCTTGGTCGACTTTCATAACCATTTGAACTTGTTTGCTTTCCTCGTCGCCATCCGTTGTTAACGCAGCACACTCCCTGGTAACCATGTCCTGGTCATCACCGCGAGTATAGCTCATGTCGTAGCCCACTTCCTCTGCTTCCTCCTCCGTCTCTTCGCACAGATCTTCCATGGTTCCAAATCTCTTTGACTTGCTGTCACTCCAGGTTCCTCCAGCCTCCATCTTGTCTTCTCCATCGCTCGATTCGCTCTCGTCACAGTGTGAGGCCTGCGTGTTCCAGTCAGCCTCGTCGTTCTTGTACCGAATCAGGGGTCGGGTGTCGGCCAACGTATTGTCCTGTGCGTAGCTGTCACTCTCGAGCTCCGTCCTCCATGATACAGACACATTCTGGGAGTCATCATCCTCTTCATCATCTTCCTCATTTTTTACATCTTCTTGCCCTTGCTCCAAAAGTGCGATCTGGTCTTGAGTGTTGTCACGTAATTGTGTCCCAGTGGGTGAAACAATCAAGCTTGAATGAACATGCTCTTCCATAGAGGCTACTTCTTGCTGTCCTGGCTCTCTTGCTGACATGTGTTTTGGTTCTGCATGTTGGGTATCCATTTCCAAGCTGTGTTCTTTCATCAGCTCCACCTTTCTCTCTATGACACTGTCCCAGGTGTCCATCTCTTCTCCGTCAGGGTACAGCTTATCTTCTACCTCGCTCTGAACTCTGACGAGCAGCGAGCCGTCTGCATGGACGCCTGAGGCATTCACCTCTTGGTTGAAGACCACCTGGTCAAAGATACTTTCCTCGGGCTCTCCCTCGGACACTATGTCACTTGTGTTGGAGTCAACTGTTGGCTCGAGCACCGCCTCAGTCTCCGAGTCCGAGGTATCACCTGATGCCTGCACTGGCTCCACCCATGCATCTTTTTTCTCTGCAGGCAGGTCAAAATCCACATTCTTATTGGATTCATCTAAGAAAGGAGAAGATCTCTCTTCTGCAGATAAAGGGTATGCCGCTGTTTCTTCGGCAGGAATTTGCTGCTGCTTTACCTCAGCGGGGAAAGCGGATTTAAAACTGTTGAATCCAGACTCCACCGTGCAAGTGATCAACGATTCCATGATGGGACTCTCCATGGTAGGTTCATGCGCCACATTTACCCAGTCCTCCTCGTCCTCCTCATGTTTGTTATCTGCCTCTGTGTGTTTCTCGTACCTACTGGAAATTAAAGATTCATCCGGAGCCTCCTGCTCATTGGGAGGAGACAGGGGCTCGGCGTAGGTCACCTCCTCATGCACCTCCTGGGGTCGAAAGTGCTCTTCTGTGCCATTCAGCTGTATCTTTGGATACGAGGTCACCCTTGTAATGCGCTTCTCTGTGTTTCCATCATCTACCAGATCCCCGGCCGATGATGTTGGGGGTTTTGGGGGGCTTCTATCGCACATGGTGGGTTTAGGTGTCCACCAGGATCTTGTAGTGGACGCAGGGGGTCTTGATTTATTGGACAGTCCGTTGAATGATGAGAGTGGACTGGGCGAGTGCCTAGATACCTGTGTGCGGTAATTGCTCCTCATCCCTTTTGGACTTGAAGCTACATCTGCAGAGGAGAAGAACAAGATTAAAACATATAAATATCATAGGAGTTCATAGTAAAGGTCACCACAGCAAGACGTTAACTCATTTAGTTTAGACTAAAAACAACTCTTTGGACAACGAAACAGTATGCCCATCGGCACATACCCTAGATACGGCCCCATTTCTTTTCTTGTCATGATAGCAGTGCTGAAACGCGCACCTCCCAAAGGACTTGGAGTCCATGTTCCCAACCCACGGCGGACACTAATGGCCAGATATTGATCCTCACTTCCTATCGTTTCCCTTCCTCCCGTGAGTTACCAGAGCCATATGGTTCAGTAACGCTTGGGGACCCTCTTAGGTGGCTTACATTACTGATCCAAAAGTGCTTGGCTCAGCCCAGCCCCACCTCACCATCTCCCCACTTCCCCATCTACCCATCTCTAACCCAACCAAGACCCCCACAGCTCCTCCACACACACACACACACACACACATGCACGCACCCACCCCAACACACACACACACACACACAAACTAGTATTGTCTTAATCAATGTCCATCATGTCAGGGGGGGGTTCTCATCATCGGAGATATGATGCAGGAATAGAGAAGTGTTTTAAACTTGTATCCATTATATATTACCATACAGTATTACACAGTGAGAAAGATCTGGCCTGATCCCCTAAACAGTATCAAACCAAGTCATGTTGTCATCGTACTGGTTTTATATTCTGGTGTATGTTGTTGTTTACCTGTGATGTAAACGTTTCTTGGAGCTTTCACTGCAGGTGTGCGTCCTTTGAGGCTCTCATTGTCCAATAGAGCGCTGGAAAATAAAAACAGATGGGAAGAGGCGTTTTTTTTTAGTGAGAAGTGAAATGTTTGAAATTGCACATGATGCAGTTGGGCGTGGCCAGTGGACGTGGCCTACGATCTGTTGTTATGGAAATAGATGACAATCGCTATGGACAGCTATCACACAACAGCTACACATAACTCTGCCATCAATTATCTATGTCTCTCTCTCTCGCTCTCTCTCTTTATTTCACACTCTGCGTCTCTCGCTCCCTGCCCCTCTCTCGCTCTCTCACTCACTCTCTGTTTCGCTCTATCTCACTGTCTCTGTCTCTGTCGCTCCCTCTCTCTGTGTCATTGACACACCCATTAAGAACTTGATGTGCACACTGCCCACGCTCCAATGCATACATGCAATCTAATATTGTAAACCGCCCATGCGGCGGTTTACAATAGGATATTATTTTATATTCCCAGATGTGGATCATACCCATAGTCGTTCTGTTGAGCTCCCAACCTCCTGGAATTCTGATTAACAGAATATGTACACATCTTCAAAAATAGTAACCACGTAGTAATCTGCATTTCAACCCGGCTGTCAGGCAATGTGGATTCTTTTTTTATCTGAAAGCAATCTATTTTTTCTATTTCTATTTTTAGGCAAATGTAATAATGCTGCACCTTTTTGTTCCTCTCCTGTCTCCCCAGCTTGTATTCATGTTACGCTCTTCTCCCTCTGCTCATTAACCATTAATCTCCTCTTGAGTGGCTCAATACTGTGTGTGTGTGTGTGTGTGTGTGTGTGTGTGTGTGTGTGTGTGTGTAGTGGGTTGGGCAGAAGATAGAAGAG
The DNA here is from genome assembly GCA_030340625.1 of Merluccius polli. Taxonomy (NCBI): domain Eukaryota; kingdom Metazoa; phylum Chordata; class Actinopteri; order Gadiformes; family Merlucciidae; genus Merluccius; species Merluccius polli. Next base: position 66,738 of record JAOPHQ010006577.1, read on the forward strand.
CCTGAGTTGACAGTGTCCTCCCTGAGGAAGAGCTTGAGGAGACAGTGGGGTGTGTGTGTGTGTGTGTGTGTGTGTGTGTGTGTGTGTGTGTGTGTGTGTGTGTGTGTGTGTGTGTGCGTGTGCGTGTGCGTGTGCGAGTGTGTGGTCCAGCTGATACAGTACCTGCAGGCGGTCACCTCCAGACCCAGGGCCATCTTGTCCTCCAGCAGACTGGCCATCTGCCCCCCCAGCTCCCCCTTCTCCCACTCCAGTTCCTGCAGGTGCCCCTACCAAACAGGAAGCCACACGGAAACAGGAAAGAGGAAGTGTAGAATAGAGAGCATTGTAACCTCACAGCTTTCAGTAAAGAGAAACACCATTACCACCACCAGGGTATCTGGTGGACCTTTAGCCAGTTGTACTAATCCACTTCTAATCAGGGTAATGGTGTTCACAGTGGATTAGACATAGAGCTTTGCCATGGGTGCCTTCGTTGTATCATTTACACATATTGAGAGGTCCTACTCCCTCTACTATTATAGGCCTCTCCATCCGTAGCGCTACTTTACACACCCGGCCATAACGAAAACATCATGTAAGTCTCGTGCAGAGGACGCACGTCACAACGTTGACTGTTATACAATATTCAATATTCCTAGTGAAATGCAGATTCATGACTCAGAGGTATTCCTAGACTCTTCTCTCTACAGGTTGTGTTTGGATGTGAAACCTGGTGCTAGTCACCACAACACCACATCAGAACAACCACTAATCAGAAGTGTGTGTTGACAGGAACAACAGGCCTATATCAGTAGTGTTGAGAATCCACTTTAAAGTATTTATAAAACACCATTATTACATGGCAATAATGACCAGCTCGCTGTACATTATCCCTTACATAATCGACAGGAGTACAGGGGCTCTTACCTGAAGGTTCTGGACCTCGTGATGGTGTGTGTCTTGCTGCTGGGCCATGCGCCTCTCCAGACCAGCCATGACCTCCCGAGCCAATGCCAATTCCCTCTCCAGAACGCCGAGCTTCTGCTGGCTCCGGCTCCTCTCCTGCCCGACCTGGGCTAGCTGGCCCCTGGCCCGGTCCAGAGACTCCTCCAGCTGGGACACCTGGCTCTGGTAGGCTTCGGCCGCCTCCGCCCAGGCCTGGGTGGCCCTGGTGGAGTACTCCTGCCCCAGCTCCAGCAGGCTGGGAACCTGCTGGCCCGGGCCTGGGAACCGAGCAGACACGGCGGCGGCTCTGGATGAGCTCACCGAGGCCTCCAGATGTTCCACGTCCTCCTGGTGGCTTTGGATCAAGAGGTGAATCTCCCGCTCCAGCTGGTCGACCTTCTCACGAAGCCACGCGTGAGCCCTCTGCTCCTCCCCCATCTCCCGCGCGCTTTCCTCCAGCCGAGCCTGGGCCCCCCGCTGTGCCTCGGCCACCCACTGCCGCCGCTGCCCCAGGTCCTGCAGCTCTCGAGCCAGGCAGTCCGCTTCCAGTGCCACCTGGTCCCGCTCTCTTCGGGCCACCTCCACCTCCGCCCTCGCCCGCCGCAGCTCCGCGTCCAGGCCCGTCTGGCTCCACCGCGCCTCCTCCTGCCGGCTTCGTCTCAGGCACTGGATCTCCCTGCGGAGCGACTGGTTCTCCCCCTCCAGCTGCTTCACCCGGCCCAGGTAGCTCTCCAGTCCCCGGTTCAGGCCCGTCATCTGGGACCCCTCGTCCGGCCCCCGGTGCTGCCCGACGCGCCAGTAGGGCCCGAGGCGGTGGGTGAAGCGCCATGCCTTCAACTCCGGAGCACCGATGAGACTACAGCAGAGACCAGATCACATTTAACTTCTGTCTCTTCTATCCTAAGATCCCTGGCCCAGGCGTAAGCGTATCTGTATGTAAAGTGTCCGTCTGTATGTGTGTGTGTGTGTGTGTGTGTGTGTGTGTGTGTGTGTGTGTGTGTGTGTGTGTGTGTGTGTGTGTGTGTGTGTGTGTGTGTGGTGTGGTGTGTGAGTGGTGAGAGGTCTGGCTCCTACAAGGCGCGACGGCTCCCGTTGTGTGACTGCCTAGGGAGAGGCTGTGCTTTCATAGGCTGCTTAATGAAGGGGCTGGGCAGGCATGAGGGGAGTGGTCATTGTCTGGGTGGCCAGTGGGAGGGGGGGGAGGGGGGGGGGGGGGAGAGAGAAAGAGCGAGAGAGAGGGGCACAGAGACCGCTAGAACGATGAGGAAGGGATAGATGGATAAGAGAGAGGGAAAGTGTGAGGGAGGTGTGGAGGGAAGAAGAGGTATATTTATATATATGAGGAGATAGAAGGGAGCCATGGAGTAACGGAGATGAATGAAGAGAGGGAGGAAGGAACAGAGGGGAGAGGAAGAGCGAGAGAGAGAGAGGGGGATAGATGGAGGGACAGATATAGATGGAGGGAGATATTGAAGAGGACAGGCAACGGCAGTGATGTCATTTGACAGTTTAACACTTTGGCTGCTGAGGTGAGTGGGAGGCTGACAAAGGGGAGGAGGATCTCCCCTAGCCTCCTCTCGTTAGTTAATATAATAAATAATCATACAAATGCACGCAATGGAGAAATTATGTTTAGTGCATAAATAATGCATTGAGGATGCAGGCCAGGTTAAGACGCTAACATAGTAATTGTATTTCACTGGCTGTATTCTTTGAATTCTGCCTTTCTTCGTATTATTTTGTTTGCACAAAGCTTGAAAAGGCTGATGTATCACTGCACTTTTATTATTTTTACTATGTATAGCAGTATAATATAGTGTAGTACAATATAGTAATATAGTATAGTATAATAGTAGTATATCACTCTTGGTATCTAAATCATACTAAAGACCATCTCTGAGTATCTGTTCAGACTCGAGACCCGAGACAACAGCTGTACAAACTCTTGATCACCTTCATCTCATCTCTGAGTCTTCTTCGATCCAGGGAATTACCACAACATAGTGATACTGCAATTGTTATGCATGTATTCTCTACCAAAATGCATTACATTATATTACTATTTTTCATTTTTATGTTTATGTATATTTGTGCTGCATTTGCTTATTTCTACCATCACTACTATATGTTCTCATAAGCAGGTGCAGAAAGAGACGTAGAAATGTTTATTTTTAGGCCTGAAAGGTCTGCCATCTATAGGCATACAGTCCTATCCTGGCAAGCCAGACCCACATCAGAAAGTTGTAGGGTCTGGCTCAGCTCCATTGGCAGTGTGAGCGGGATAAACGGTTGTCTTTCAAGTTCCCTCTGCACGCAATAGGATAGCGCTACAACCAATCAGAGCAACGAAGAAGGTGACGTAGTCATGGCGACGGCTCTGACTACGTATTAATCAAAACTCCGAATACATCTTTCTTTTTCGACTTCATGTCTTGAAGAGTCGGCCAAAGCCGAGTGGAAAGACAACCGTTCGCCAGCAGCAGCAGCCATTGTTTCCCTCTAACACGGAACCGTCGCAACTCTGTCGTCATGGTAGCCCGGCTTCCGACTCCGCCCCTCACGCTGTGATTGGTCTGACAGATTTTCTGTTTCCAGCACAGAAAGCCAACGGAGAAGTGCTAGACCCCCCTGGCTGCAAAATGGATTTGCTGCCGCTAGGGGCGTCTAGATTTCTAGACTAATACAGTCCACCAATTTACCACAACACAAAGTAGCATATTTAAAGAGGAAGTAGACAGCAGTTGCAATCTGTTCAATTCGCAGGACGTTCATCAGAGGAACTTCTGCTATTTGTGGTCCTTTTTAGGTATTTTATGTTCCGAAAGCTCTAAAGGCGACAGACTCTTCATGAATCATGGTGGACAAGGAGACCAGAGAGAGAGGGAAGGAGGAGGAGGAGGAGGAGGAGGAGGAGGAGGAGGAGGAGGAGGAGGAGGAGGAGGAGGTGGAGGTGGAGGTGGAGGTGAACTATGCTTCGGTTGTTTTCAAGTCAAAAATGTCTGCGCCTAAAGGTAACATTACATATTTTTTCAAACTATAGGGCTGTTTGCCAACCTGGCTTTTGTCAAATCCAGTGTCTCCAATGTAAATGAGTGGCAAGACTAAGTGTTATTGTTAATAAGGCTTTAAGTTGCTAAGAAAAGGGAAATTCTTTAACTATTGTATGAATACATGAGTGTGTCTATGCTAAGGTGACCAGATTTCTGAAATGTAAAATGGGGACATTTGTAGTTTGGCGGTCCATACATCAAATATCTGATGTTATTATTTCTGAAATTAAAAAAAGGGACATATTTACATTTTGCCTATTCTTATCATATAGTAGGCCTACTGTAGTAAAGTAATTGGCAGTACATGGCCAATGGTTGACTATGATGTGTTTTAAACTTTGGTAAACCAGCTGAAGACATGCCAAAGTAAAGCTAACTGGGAGTGGTCCTATATTGTATGGATAGCCTCTTGTTTATGATCAGTCTGCTTATGGTATAGGCCATAGATAGACCCAGACCCCCCACGTAGCGAGGTCACGTCTCAGCCTATCACACAGACACAAGACTAATTACCAACTGTCTCCTAATTAATATTCATGACAAAGCTGGACCCTTTGCCTTTTAAACATCTATTCATATATTTGTTTAAAACTGGGACATTTCCAGGGACAGCTCCATCCGGGTACAGGCCACCAGAAACGGGGACTGTCCCCAGATCTATGCATCTATTAATGAATTAATAGGACGTATTAATAGACACAGCATGATGGCAATACTGTAGCCTACTAGGCCTACGCTTCACTCCCACAGCTTGTCATAGCGTTGTAATTAATGCTGGGTACACACGGCAGGATTACCCCGATTTTGTGCCCGATTTCCCCCTTCTGGTGTCTGATCCGGGCCGCACCTTGCAAATATTAAACATGTTCATCAACAGGAACTTGGTAGGTTTCAGGCAGTAGAAGTGATGCAACATGTGTGTTGCTAGTGAACTGTAATGCCACCTCCTCATGGTTGCTTTTTGCAGGAGAAGAGAATCGTCATGAGGAGGCGGACACTGAGTACGATGATGTCAAAGTACTGAATGGTGACCTGGAGCAGAGGACCTCTGCTGGTGGAAACGGTGAGTTGCATGTCACAGCAAATCTGTAGACTATAGACTATAGTAGGTTATCATTCAAAAACAATTGATAATGAGAACTATTGATTGTGTTCAACTAATTTCCTTAACAAATAAAACAGAAAACGACACCAAGGATGGTCTGGGTCAGGCAACTACAAACCTAATATCTGCACTTCAGTGATGAGTTTTATGTTAGTTTTGCAGAGAGAGACACACAGACACATGTGGTTATGAGGATTTCAGTCTGGATGGTTTCCAGACAGAGAGTGTCTCTAATTATTGTTTCTCATTGTGATTCAGATCAAAAACATACTTTTAAGTGTGTGGCGATATGTTTGGGAATCCTCTGTGTAATTCTGGCAGCTATGCTCATCGCCCTCTCTTCATACGGTAACTAATAACTATAAATGTGGTGTTACAAATTGATTGATTAATTCATTGGTTAAACTGGAGTATTTCCTTTTATGGCTGAACGTTGGTTTGATGATCGATCATCGTTGTTGTTGTTGTTGTTGTTGTCTTTTACAGTTTTGGTAAGTGAATTGCAACGTTCAAAAGACAACCAATCGGCTCTGCTGGCATACGACCACTTGGGGGAGGTTGTGGGAAACCTCACATCAGCCGATGAAAACCTGGTGATGAGTCACAGCAACCTGAGCAGAAGCTGTGATATTTTACAGAACAAAACCCAGGAACTGAGGACAGAACTAGAGGCTAAAATAAAAGAGGCGATTAGACTCAACTTAACCTGTTCTCAGAGCACCATTGATGCATACTGCCGCATTGACAACAAGAGTTCAGGTAAGATTAAACTCATCTCTCAGATATTGTATTGAACAATAAAACACAAATATAGTCCAATGACAGTTACTCACAAACGGCATGTGCTGCTTGTTGCTTTGTCTCCGCTTGTGTTTAGTGTGTAGGCCTTGTGAAGATGGTTGGATCCATAATAGATCCAGCTGCTATGTGGTTTTCGACCATGAGAATGAATCAAAGAGGAAGACGTGGTCTAAAGCTCGGGATGACTGCAGGAGAAAGGGCGCAGATTTGGTCGTAATAAATGATGAGGAGGAACAGGTAAACGTGTAACTAGCCGGAGAGCAGTGAGCGGGATTCAAGAGTCAAATTATCATTATAGGAAAAAAAATGAATTCACGATTAAGTTATTGGGTAGCGCTTTATATTAAGGTCCTTGTAATAACCATTAATTAATAGGTAATAAGGCCCTTGTAAGTCCTTACAAGATGCTTATTAACATTATTGTGTGTTTATAAGCCTATATAAGTGTTAATAATGGCATTATAATACAGTTAGAAGCAGGCTATAACACATTTATAAGCGCTTATAAGAAACTTGTAAACAGTTTGCAAATGCTTAAGAACATTAATAAAAGCCTCATGGGTATCTTATAATTGTTCATAATAGCATTACAAACACCCATACCCCACCCATTACGTCTTTGCCATGCCTTTATTAATCTTCTTTTGTTTGCTTATTGATATTAAAATATACTTTATTGCTCATCTATTATCAGTTAACTATGCTTTTTGCAGCTACAGGATCTAAAGCGAGAACAATGCCTTATTAAGTCTAATAAATATTTCATTATGTGTTAATTACTGGTTAATGATTTTCACAACCTCCACATCTAGAATGTGGTCAAGGCTGATATAATGGGAAGAAAAAAAAACGGAAGCTGCAAAAAGCATAGTTAACTGTTAACAAGTGCATAGTTAACTAACAATTACGGCATAATAAAGTATATTTTATTTCAGTAAAGCAAACCAAAAAAAATTCTTAAAGGCACAATAATGCATAATAAATGATTTATTAGCCTTAATAAGGCATTGTTCTCGCTTTAGATCCAGTAGCTGCAAAAAGCATAGTTAACTGTTAACAAGTGCATAGTTAACTGATAATAGATGAGCAATAAAGTATATTTTAATATCAATAAGCAAACAAAAGAAGATTAATAAAGGCATGGCAAAGTCGTAATGGGTGGGTTATGGGTGTTTGTAATGCTATTATGAACAATTATAAGATACTCATGAGGCTTTTATTAATGTTCTTAAGCATTTGCAAACTGTTAACAAGTTTCTTATAAGTGCTTATAAATGTGTTATAGCCTGCTATTAACTGTATTATAATGCCATTATTAACACTTATATAGGCTTATAAACACACAATAATGTTAATAAGCATCTTGTAAGGACTTACAAGGGCCTTATTACCTATTAATTAATGGTTATTACAAGGACCTTAATAAATAGCGTTACCAGTTATTGTTGTCAACAGGTGTTTGTCTACAATAACAGCTATGATTCTACTGATGCCAGTAAGGGCTACTGGCTGGCCCTGTCAAAACCAGCTGGGACTGGGAAATGGAGTTGGGTTGACGGGACCGAAGTGACTCTCAGGTAAGACAACATATCAAACACTTTGAATCATCTGATCTGTCTACAGTCATCTGACCCAAACACCTCCTCCTCCTCCCAATACACACCCACAGATACTGGACAGGAGTGAACGGTACCGGGTCCAATTCCCACTGTGCACTAATATGGAAAAACGAAAGACCCTTTGGCTGGAGTACTGTGGACTGCAAGGAGAAAAGACGATGGATGTGTGAAAAGAAGATCTTTAGCTATCAGGTTGGAAAGAAATAGAGAGTACACGGTTCTAGACATATGGTTTTTTTTTATATTTTACTTCATTTTAGGAGCTGGTATGAAATCCACTTGAATCTCCACACTTAAGTTCTACTTCAATGTTGGCTTTTTAAATGTTCATAGATTGTTACTTTAGCTATCAGCATTCACAATAAAACCATCACCAATTTGTGTGTGTATTGGGAAACAATGCTTGTGTCCAACATGTTTGCATTATATTCAATATGAATAATTCTGAATTAATAGGGTTTGTACAACAGAATGCATCATGGGATTTTTTGTTTTTTTGTTGGCGATACTCCGCCATATTGAGAGGACTCAAGAGAGCTGTAGTACTGTAAAATCCTGAATCCACTTAAATATACCAAGGCTAATGAAAACTTTGTTTTGCCACGTCTCGCTTAAGAAACGCTGTGGCAGTTTCAAACACAACAATGTCTCCCCATAATGACAAATAATATCAAGATTAATTACTAAACAATGAGCAAAAAAACCCTTACTAACATAATAACTAACATGCCAGTGCTCCTCCAAAATGGAGGCGGTCGTTGCGATGTGACATTGCGATGTACAAACCTTATTGTATCTTTTTAGATTTGTCTCAATGTGTTTGTTCTGCCTGGTCCATCTCTATAGTGCAGTAGGCCTACAGAGAGTCTCTCTGGTCCATCTCTATAGTGCATAGGCCTACAGAGTGTCTCTCTGGTCCATCTCTATAGTGCATAGGCCTACAGAGTGTCTCTATGGTCCATCTCTATAGTGCAGTAGGCCTACAGGAGTACCTTCCTGGTCCGTCTGTATAGTTCAGTTGGCCTACAGAGTGGATATGGGTGCCAGGGTGCTGGAGCCCAGATACACATATATATGTTTATATAAGATATCATGTTACAGGTCTGTCTCAATCGCTCTCTGTCTCCTATCATACATACAAAGTTAACATTGATATTGTGATAACAGTGATAACCAATAAGTTATTTGACTTAACTCATTGTTTTGCTGATCAACATATTGTCTTGTTTATACACTTGTTACTTTTAATGATTCCTTAATTGGAAATAATATACAACATGACAACAAGGTTGTCTGAATTCTAGAAATAAGATTAAATTATTTTTAGGTGGAACATTCTTCATTATCATCCGCATTACAGCAGAAGTAGAAAAAAAGCGGAAATGCATTTTCTCACGTAACATGACGAAAAGATACTTGTGGCGATGATGAAACACATAACACGCTCTGGGAACGGTGAGCTGACATGTACATGAACCGACTGGAGCGTGTGTTAGACTCTACAGAGATGTCTGCTGCTACAGGTGAGTCTGATATGCCATTGCATTATTATTACCTTTGTCTCTAAGGAAATAATAATGCAAATCAAAGAACACATACACTAAGGCTTAGTGTATGTCTCATGTGTAACCTTGATATCCAAGCTCTCCAAGTTCTGTTAAAGCCACTGTTCCTAGAGTACCTTTTCTACAGTCAGATTACTGTTCACGATTCAGCACATTTCTTAATAATTATTGTATATTGTGGCGGGGTAACGTCCGGCCACACGCCACCGAAGTGGCTTTCCTTTGGGGCCCTCCGACACAGGACACGGGTAGATGTAGTTCAAGGTGTTTATTGGAGTTTTACAGGCAAGATGTTATTCGCCGAGCTGATGGTACTTCTTGTCATGACAGTGCTCCTCCTGGAGTGTGTGTGTTGATGGCTGGTTTATCCTGGGTGCCATGATTGCTCTGCACCACAGGTGTGCAGCCCCACCCAGCCAGAGTCCAATCAGTCTGACTCAGGCCAGGTGAGGCTGTAAACCAGCCACCATCAACACACACTCCACATAAACCCTCCACATATCCCCAACACCAGATTGAGGACGGGGAGAATCCCCGGCCTCGCCTACTCCCCCCCCCCCCCCCCCCCCCCCCATCCCCCATCCAAGCAAACAAAAAAAAAAAACACATACCGGACTCTGAACAGGGTTACCATACCTACAAAAAACCTGGACTCTTTTCAGGGTTGCCATACCTAAACAAAAACTAAACACAGCCCCCCAAACCCCACTACCTCCACACCTCCCCAGGGTCACACGCCCACCCCACCCTCCCCCTCCGTCCCGGAGACCGGAGGCCTGGGGCTGCTGCTCCGGCTGGCGGAGGTGTCTCTGGGGTAGCTGGCTGCGGGGGCTGGCTGGATGGGCTCGGAGGAGGCCCGACAGCTGGGCCGCGGAGGTAGCTCTCGGAGGGCCTGGAACAGTTCGTAGTCACCCCCCTCCACCAGGGCGACGAGGCATGATCCCCCTCCCATCTCCTCCTGGAGCATGGGGCCTTGGGCTCCTGGTCCCCTGGCAGAGGGGCGGCTGGCCTGGGCTGCTCCAGGCTGGATCCGGGGGAGGCTAGCAGCAGACGGTTGCCGGTGGCGGTCGCTGCGCTGCCTCCCCGCTCCTCCGCTGGCCGTCGCTGCCGTTCAGGGGGAGCTGGTGCTGGGGTGGCTGTCCTCGCCGCGGCTGGTGGCTCCAGTGTAGCTTGGACAGCCCTTCCGTGTCCCGTCCTGGTCGGAGGAGCCCCACATTGGGCGCCAGTGTGGCGGGGTAACGTCCGGCCACACGCCACCGAAGTGGCTTTCCTTTGGGGCCCTCCGACACAGGACACGGGTAGATGTAGTTCAAGGTGTTTATTGGAGTTTTACAGGCAAGATGTTATTCGCCGAGCTGATGGTACTTCTTGTCATGACAGTGCTCCTCCTGGAGTGTGTGTGTTGATGGCTGGTTTATCCTGGGTGCCATGATTGCTCATGCACCCCAGGTGTGCAGCCCCACCCAGCCAGAGTCCAATCAGTCTGACTCAGGCCAGGTGAGGCTGTAAACCAGCCATCAACAACACACACTCCACATAAACCCTCCACATACTGTATATATATATATATATATATATATATATATATATATATATATATATATATATATATATATATATATATATATAATCAAACATGCATCTAAAGGTAACATTACATATTTCTTCAAACTATCAGGCTGTTTGCCAACCTGGTTTGTCAAATCCAGTGTCTCTGATGTAAATAAGCGGCTAAATTAGGCTACGTGTTATTGTTAATAAGGCTTCAAGTTACGAAGAAAATGGTTATTCTTTAACTATTATATTAATACATGAGTGTGTCTATGCTAAAGTGACCAGATTTCTGAAATGTAAAATGGGGACATTTGTAGTTTGGCGGTCCATATATCAACAAAATATCTGATGTTATTATTTCTGAAATGAAAAAAAGGACATATTTACGTTGCCTATTCTTATCTTTTATATCCTATAATGTCGATAGATAGTCCCCCCCGCGTAGCGAGGTCGCGTCTCAGCCTATCAGACAGACACGAGACTAATTACCAACTGTCTACTAATTAATATTCATGAAAAGCTGGACCCTTTGCCATTTAAATATCTATTCTTTTTTTTTTTTTTTAAACTGGGACATTTCTGGGTCCCCTGAAAACGGGGACGTCTGGTCCCCCTATTCTATGCAAGGATTTATCTGAATTATTAAGACATATAATTAGACTGATTTTTTTGGCCAGACTGTCCTGGTGTGTGGGGTTGGATATATATGTTAACATGGTGTCTGATCCGGGCCGCACCTTGCAAATATTAAACATGTTCATTAGCAGGAACTTGGTAGGTTTCAGGCAGTAGAAGTGATGCAACATGTGTGTTGCTAGTGAACTGTAATGCCACCTCCTCATGGTTCCTTTTGCAGGAGAAGAGAATCGTCATGAGGAGGCGGACACTGAGTACGATGATGTCCAAGTACTGAATGGTGACCTGGAGCAGAGGACCTCTGCTGGTGGAAACGGTGAGTTGCATGTCACAGCAAATCTGTAGACTACGGACTATATTTTGTCATCATTAAAAATTATTATGGGAACTATTGATTGTCTTTAACACATTTCCTGAATCAATAAAAAGGAAAACAACACCAAGGATGGTCTGGGTCAGGCAACTACAAACCTAATATCTGCACTTCAGTGATGAGTTTTATGTTAGTTTTGCAGAGAGAGGCACACGGACACATGTGGTTATGAGGGTTTCAGTCTGGATGGTTTCCAGACAGAGTGTCTCTAATTATTGTTTCTCATTGTGATTCAGATCAAAAACATACTTTTAAGTGTGTGGTGATATGTTTGGGAATCCTCTGTGTAATTCTGGCAACGATGCTCATCACCCGCTCTTTATACGGTAACTAATAACTAGAAATGTGGTGTTACAAATTGATTGATTGATTAATTGGTTAAACTGGAGTATTTCCTTTTATGGCTGAACGTTGGTTTGATGCTCGATCATGGTTGTTGTTGTTGTCTTTTACAGTTTTTTAAAGTGAATTGCAACTAGAGGCTAAAATAAAAGAGGCGAGTAGACTGAAATTAACCTGTGCTCAGAGCCCCATTGATGCATACTGCCACACAGAGTACAAGAGTTTAGGTAAGATTAAACTCATCTCTCAGATATTGTATTGAACAAAAAAACACAAATATAGTCCAATGACAGTTACTCACAAACAGCATGTGCTGCTCGTTGCTTTGTCTCCGCTTGTGTTTAGTGTGTAGGCCTTGTGAAGATGGTTGGATGATGATCCATAATAGATCCAGCTGCTATGTGATTTTCGACCATGAGAATAAACTGGAGAGGAAGACGTGGTCTGAAGCTCGGGATGCCTGCAGGGGAAGGAACGCAGATTTGGTCGTAATAAACGATGAGGAGGAACAGGTAAACGTGTTACTAGCCGGAGAGCAGTGAGCGGGATTCAAGAGTCAAATTATCATTATAGGGGAAAAAAATGAATTCACGATTAATTAAGTTATTGTTTGTCAACAGGCGCTTCTCTACAATAACAGCTACAGTTCTACTGATGCCAGTGAGGGCTACTGGCTGGGCCTGTCAAAACCAGCTGAGACTGGGAAATGGAGTTGGGTTGACGGGACCGAAGTGACTCTCAGGTAAGACAACACCCAACACTTTGAATCCTCTGATCTGTCTACAGTCATCTGACCCAAACTCCTCCTCCTCCTCCCAATACACACCCACAGATACTGGACAGGAGTGAACGGTACCGGGTCCAATTCCCACTGTGCACTAATATGGAAACACGAAAGACCCTTTGGCTGGAGTACTGTGGACTGCAAGGAGAAAAGACGATGGATGTGTGAAAAGAAGGCGCTTTCTGTTTAGCTATCAGGTTGGAAAGAAATAGAGAATACACGGTTCTAGACATATGTTTTTTTTTAAATATTTTACTTTATTTTAGGAGCTGGTATGAAATCCACTTGAATCTCCACACTTAAGTTTTACTTCAATGTTGGCTTTTTAAATGTTCATAGATTGTTACTTTAACTATCAGCATTCACAATAAAACCATCAGCCGCGGGATTGGGGGGGCCCCTGGTGGCGGCGGGGCCCTATGCAGCCGCATAGTCCGCATATGCCTAGAAACGGCACTGATCTCTATAGTATAGTAGGCTTACAGAGTACCTTCCTGGTCCGTCTGTATAGTTCAGTAGAGCCCAGATACACATATATACAGTATGTTTATATAAGATATCATGTTACAGGTCTGTCTCAATCGCTCTCTGTCTCCTATCTTACATACAAAGTTAACATTGATATTGTCAACAGTGATAACCAATAAGTTACTTGACTTAACTCATTGTTTTGCTGATCAACATATTGTCTTGTTCATACACTTGTTACTTTTATTGATTCCTTAATTGGAAATAATATATAACATGACATCAAGGTTGTCTGAAGTCTATAAATAAGATCAAGTTGTTTATAGGTGGAACATTCTTCATTATCATCCGCATTACAGCAGAAGTAGAAAAAAAGCAGAAATACATTTTCTCACGTAACATGACCTAAAGATACTTGTGGTGATGATGAAACACATAACACGCTCTGGGAACGGTAAGCTGACATGTACATGAACCGACTGGAGCGTGTGTTAGACTCTACGAAGGTCTCTGCTGCTACAGCTGAGTCTGATATGTCATTGCATTATTATTACCTTTGTCACTACGGAAATAATAATGCAAATCAAAGAACACACACTAAGGCTTAGTGTATGTCTCATGTGTAACCTTGATATCCAAGCTCTCCAAGTTCTGTTAAAGCCACTGTTCCTAGAGTACCTTTTCTTTTCTACAGTCAGATTACTGTTCACGATTCTGCACTTTATGTAATCAAACATTTCTGCATCTAAAGGTAACATTACATATTTCTTCAAACTAGGGCTGTTTGCCAACCTGGTTTGTCAAATCCAGTGTCTCTGATGTAAATAAGTGGCTAAATTAGACAAAGTGTTATTGTTAATAAGGCTTCAAGTTACTTAGAAAATGGTTATTCTTCAACTATTATATTAATACATGAGTGTCTATGCTAAGGTGACCAGATTTCTGAAATGTAAAATGGGGACATTTGTAGTTTGGCGGGCCATATATAAACAAAATATCTGTTATTTCTGAAATGAAAAAAAGGGACATACGTTTTGCCTTTTCTTATCTTTTATATCCTATAACAGGCCTAGTCAACTGGCGGCCTGCGGGCCACATCCGGCTCGTGGATCCTTTTGATCCGGCCGGCAAATTATTTATTAGAGCATAAACAGTCACAATCAATTTTCCCTGAAAAAAAAGCTTTTTCTGAGCAAGAATGAGAGCCAGTTCAATTTCCTCCAAAAGGAAACCATTTTATCCGCTTTTCCCGCCCCCACGACCCGCCCGTCATCCTGCACGCTCTCTGTGCGAGCGCCAACATTTGTCTCTAATGTGGCAAAGTTTGGAGAGCTAAAAAAACTGGACTGTGAAATATCTCTCTATATATATAATATAATATTATTTTAGTAACGTGGGACCACAACCCACATGTTTGATCTGCAACGAGGCCGTCGCAGTACCGAGAGGACCCGATCTGAGCAGCACCGCATCACGTATCACTCACGTCACCTGAACACGTCAGGTGGTTCAGCCTCCCTGTGTGGTGCATGGACTCCGGGTCACAGACACAACAGAAACCCTTCACAGATTGTGAAACAGTGAAAGACGGCACACAAGCTGTCCAAGAGGATGTGGTTAGCGGTGATGCAGTGGAGAAGAACATCATGTCGTCTATCCGAAAAATACCGTTTCGAAACCCTGTTGGACAAGTTCACACAAGATAAACAAGTTAAAACAAGCAGAGGTGATTGGCTGTCGACAAGTCAACAGACCGCAGCGATGCAGCAGAGTTGTGCCGGTTCCTTGATGGAGAGTATCTTAGAGAAGATGTGCTTGGACTTCTTTTAATAACATGATCCCTTGTTGCTGGATTGATTTATGGCTAAGGACTTTTATTTTCATTGTTTATTTAAAAATATGAATGAAATGAATAATAAGAGTACTTGTAGCTGATATTTACAGGTTCAGTGTTAAAAGGTTTAATGTCCTTCGATCTGCCACATTAATGAAACCAATTTTGAATTTGTCTTTTGAGGTGAAGTGATTAATGGAAAAAATAAATGCATGAAGAATAACAGGTCTATGTAGAAATGTATGGACTGACTGCTCTATTTTGTGTAAGATAAACACATTGTGAATAAACCCTCTCTTTGTGCGCAGTATTAAGGGTATTTAGTGTTGTTTTTTTATGTTCACATTCACATGTAAGTGCTTCAGTGATTTTTTCGGCACCCATTAATTTTCAATTTCAATTTTCTGGCCCTAGAAAGTAGTTGAACAGCCCTGTCCTATAATGTCGATAGATAGTCCCCCCCCCCCCCCCCCCCCACATAGCGAGGTCACGTCTCAGCCTATCAGACAGACACGAGACTAATTACCAACTGTCTCCTAATTAATATTCATGAAAAGGCTGGACACTTTGCCATTTAAAAATCTATTCATATATATTTTTTAAAAACGGGGACATTTCAGGGTCCCCAGAAAACGGGGACGTCTGGTCCCCCTATTCTATGCAAGGATTTATCTGAATTATTAAGACATATTAATATGTGGGGTTGGATATACAGTATATGTTAACATGGTGTCTGATCCGGGCCGCACCTTGCAAATATTAAACATGTTCGGAACTTGGTGGTTTCAGGCAGTAGAAGTGATGCAACATGTGTGTTGCTAGTGAACTGTAATGCCACCTCCTCATGGTTGCTTTTTGCAGGAGAAGAGAATCGTCATGAGGAGGCGGACACTGAGTACGATGATGTCAAAGTACTGAATGGTGACCTGGAGCAGAGGACCTCTGCTGGTGGAAACGGTGAGTTGCATGTCACAGCAAATCTGTAGACTATAGACTATAGGACAGACTGTCCTCCAACTCACAGTGTCTCTCTGGTCCAACTCTATAGTGCAGTAGGCCTATAGAATAATATAATAGTAGTATATCACTCTTGGTATCTAAATGACTGAAGACTGTCTTTAAGTATCTGTTCAGACTCACACTGTGAGCATTGATCCTGAGACAACAGCTGTATTGCAGTGCAATAAAACTCCTGATCACCTTCATCTCATCTCCGAGTCTTCTTCGATCCAGGGAATTACCACAACATAGTTATACTGCAATTGTTATGCATGTATTCTCTACCAAAATGCATTACATTATATTACTATTTTTATAGTAGTATTTGTGATGCATTTGCTTATTTCTACCATCACTACTGTATGTTCTCACAAGCAGGTGCAGAAAGAGATGCAGAAATGTTTATTTTTAGGCCTGAAAGGTCTGCCATCTATAGGCCTACAGTCCATCAATTTACCACAATACAAAGTAGCATATTTAAAGAGGAACTAGACAACAGTTGCAAAAGTTGTTCAGTTTGCAGACATTCATCAGAGGAACTTCTGTTTGTGGTCCTTTTTAGGTATTTTATGTTCTGAAAGCTCTAAAGGCGACAGACTCGGCATGAATCATGGTGGACAAGGAGACCAGAGAGAGAGGGAAGGAGGAGGAGGAGGAGGAGCAGGAGGAGCAGGAGGAGGAGGGGGAGGAGCAGGAGGAGGAGGAGGTGAACTATGCTTCGGTTGTTTTCAAGTCAAAAATGTCTGCGCCTAAAGGTAACATTACATATTTTTTTCAAATTATAGGGCTGTTTGCCAACCTGGCTTTTGTCAAATCCAATGTCTCCAATGTAAATGAGTGGCAAGACTAAGTGTTATTGTTAATAAGGCTTTAAGTTGCTAAGAAAAGGGTAATAAATTTACTATTGTATTAATACATGAGTGTGTCTATGCCAAGGTGACCAGATTTCTGAAATTAAAAAAAGGGACATATTTACATTTTGCCTATTCTTATCATGTAGTAGGCCTACTGTAGTAAAGTAGTCAGCAATACATGGCCAATGGTTGACTATGATGTGTTTTAAACTTTGGTAAACCAGCCAAAGAAATGCCAAAGTAAAGATACCCGGATAGGGAGTGGTTCTACATTGCATGGATAGCCTCTTGTTTATGATTGGTCTGCTTATGGTATAAAGGCCATAGATAGACCCAGACCCCCCGCGTAGCGAGGTCACGTCTCAGTCTATCAGACAGACACGAGACTAATTACTAACTGTCTCCTAATTAATATTCATGACAAAGCTGGACCCTTTGCCATTTAAAAAGATATTCATATATTTGTTTAAAACAGGGACATTTCCAGGGACAGCTCCATCCGGGTACAGGCCACCAGAAACGGGGACTGTCCCCAGATCTATGCATCTATTAATGAATTAATAGGACGTATTACAGTTTTTTTCAATCGCTAACAAGCGCTTACCCATACTTCAGATACTTTTTCTAAACTCTTAACACAGACTCACACCTACAAAACACAATTGGCCAAATGGATAATTTTCTTCTCAAAAACACATTTTGTTAAATATATACTAACTCTTCATTTCAAAATAGAACACATCTTTCTCTGCACACACTAACTTTACCAAAACACTCGAAATCTGACTCAAAATGAAATTATTCTGTCAAAGAATAACACTTGTTTTCACTTCACAAGGTACATGCAGTCAATCAAAGTACACCAGGTTTCAAAATACTGGCTATTGTTGACATTACAAAAACTGCATAGGCTTTTATGTTTCAGTTTTAAAGGCATTTGCATGCAAAACATGCAATCCACCGTTTTTACACTACATTTCTTGATTGGGAAATATATGTCCACATGTAATGTTCACATTCAAAAGCATTCCAGTAAAAAGCAAATCAGTTTTTTTTTTCCTTTACTGTTTACTACAGGAGGTACAGTAGAAATACTGTTTACAATATGATAGAACAGAAAAAGTTTTACAGTATTGCTTACAGCAAACAAAATATCCATAAGAGCATTCTGAACCAAAAAAACCAGCAGCAAAAAGCCCAGACACAAAGGGGGGCAACTAAAAAAAGCACAAAATTACTGTATCTAATCTCTGCGATCTTCAGGGTTAGGCCACATGTTTTCATCAACATCGCATCTGATATTATCCAAGCGATGCACCTGGGATAAAACCACTTGGTATGTCGGATCCACCCTTGGCAATCATCAACTGTGATGTCCCTGCAGCCAGCATCCATGGCTTCAAGGAGGGACATCTGGTCATGTGGCTGATGGTCATAAACCTTCCACCACCACGCATTCTTACACCTCTACCTTGCCCTCTCCTTGGGCCTGCTCTTCTCCCTGGCCCTGCTCCTCTCACTGCACCTCTCACTGCTCCTCTCACTGCTCCTCTCACTGCATCTCTCACTGGGTCTACTCTTCTCCCTGGCCCTGCTCCTATCACTGCTCCTCTCACTGCTCCTGCTCCTCTCACTGCTTCTCTCACTGCTCCTGCACCTCTCACTGGGCCTGCTCTTCTCCCTGGGCCCCTTGCTCTTACTCTTCCTCGTCCAGACATTACAGTGTTTGTCTTTTTCTGTTTCTGTTTCCAAAAACATCCCTCCTCAAAGTCCTCCTTATAGTAACCCCTGCCACTGAGTCTAAGCCAGACTGGAATCAGCTGTGGTTGGCCCAATTTACCCAACATAAATCAGATGTGTGTCAATTATTCAATTGTTTGTTTATTATCAGCTGAGATATATTGTTTTTGAACTGATATCATTGCAGAGGCAGAGGTTTTTATACTGTATCTAAGGTTTGGAATATTGTTTTTGCTATTGTGGGATGTTGTGTGTTAACATTCGTAAATAATACACAAACAATCCATCATTTTGTTGGGAGGTATAGCTTGTCTGTTAAGGAAATGTGTTTGACTGCATATTGTGTGGAAACAACATGAAATGTGTGAATGGTATGGCCACAAATACCGATGCTGTGCTAATTGTGTTTAGAGTTTTGAAAATGTGACAACTGATTGGACAAACGCTTGTTAGCGACTGAAAAAAACTGTAATAGACACAGCATGATGGCAATACTGTAGCCTGCTAGGCCTACGCTTCACTCCCGCAGCTTGTCATAGCGTTGTAATTAATGCTGGGTACACACGGCAGGATTACCCCGATTTTGTGCCCGATTTCCCCCTTCTGATTCTGGTCAGCAAAACCCAGATTTCTTTATGGTTATGAAACAACAAATGTTGCCAGACTGTCCTGGTGTGTGGGGTTGGATATATATGTTAACATTGTGTCTGATCCGGGCCGCACCTTGCAAATATTAAACATGTTCATCAACAGGAACTTGGTAGGATTCAGGCAGTAGAAGTGATGCAACATGTGTGTTGCTAGTGAACTGTAATGCCACCTCCTCATGGTTGCTTTTTGCAGGAGAAGAGAATCGTCATGAGGAGGCGGACACTGAGTACGATGATGTCCAAATACTGAATGGTGACCTGGAGCAGAGGACCTCTGCTGGTGGAAACGGTGAGTTGCATGTCACAGCAAATCTGTAGACTATAGACTATAGGTTATCATTCAAAAACAATTGATAATGAGAACTACTGATTAAATGTTTACCTAATTTCCTTAACGAATAAAAAGGAAAAAGACACCAAGGATGGTCTGGGTCAGGCAACTACAAACCTAATATCTGCACTTCAGTGATGAGTTTTATGTTAGTTTTGCAGAGAGAGACACATGGACACATGTGGTTATGAGGGTTTCAGTCTGGATGGTTTCCAGACAGAGAGTCTCTCTAATTATTGTTTCTCATTGTGATTCAGATCAAAAACATACTTTTAAGTGTGTGGCGATATGTTTGGGAATCCTCTGTGTAATTCTGGCAGCTATGCTCATCGCCCGCTCTTTATATGGTAACTAATAAATGTGGTGTTACAAATTGATTGATTGGTTAATTGGTTAAACTGGAGTATTTCCTTTTATGGCTGAACATTGGTTTGATGCTCGATCATCGTTGTTGTTGTTGTTGTTGTTGTCTTTTACAGTTTTTGTAAGTGAATTGCAACGTTCAAAAGACAACCAATCGGCTCTGCTGGCATACGACCACTTGGTGGAGGTTGTGGGAAACCTCACATCAGCCGATGAAAACCTGGTGATGAGTCACAGCAACCTGAGCAGAAGCTGTGGGGGCAATTGCTCTGTCGCTACGTTAGCCACTTTTTAGAGTTTAACACGGTTTTAAACTCGTCGGTGACGCAAGAAGTCACGTGATGTCTTAAGCTCCATTGCTGTGTCGTATGTACCTGTGGTTTAACCTGCAGCTGCGTTTTACCTTGATCTCAACTGCTGTCTTCAGAGAAATTCACATCAGACACTAGAGGCGTATTTTGTGCGTGTTAGTCTAGTCTCGAAACGGACATGGTTTTAGAGGAGACTAAACCAGTTTGCAGGATGAAACAAGGCTCCATTATAACCGACACACACAGATATTAATTATTAGTAGTAATATTAATAATAATGTATGATACATTTACACTTATTACGCCAGATAGGCCTTCAGTACAATAACAATATTGGACATAGTCGACTTGGAATGAGCAGTGATATTTCACGGCTCACGGGGCTCAGGTCTCGGTCGTGCGTCCGCTCAGCAATAGCATTACGCTATAATCTTTAAACGTGCCGCTGCTCGGTCTTCTGCTGGAAGATCTACTGTTACATGTGTTTGAGAGATCATCCCAAACAGACTTTCTTCGGAGCGTGGTGGTGGTGTCTTTCCTCTTCCACCATGTCCACAACACCTCGAATGCAGTAGGCTACAATAAATATAACTTCTGCTCCTCGTTATAGTTCTCTATCCGAGACATGTTCATCCTAACTACCCTCTCCAGGGGTGCAACTACCCAGTGTCAGGGGGGGATGCAGCAACAATTTTGGCGCCCCCCATAAACATTACGTGGTGCGCGGTTGTTGACGGGGTGGGGGGGGGTGCTGCGCGATTGTTGACGGGGGTGCCCCCCTGGTGCGGCGCGATTGTTGACGGGGGGGGGACACAAGTAATTGATTGATTGACGTAGGTGAGGGCAGATTCAGATTCCAGACTCAGATTTCCACAAAAAGTAGGCTAGACTATTTCAGAATATATTTCAACATTATTTGCGTTTTATTATATTAAAGTTCACTTTACATTCCCATTAAGTTTTTGTTGGTAATTATAGCACAAAATGCATCCAACATTAAGTTAAGACTGCATCTGCTGGAGTATAACGAGAAATCAGAGTACTTGCGGTTTAACCCGAGTTTAACTAGGGATCAGCTGAACCTGTGTCGGTCAGTACACAGCAATCAGGTTTAACTTCGTGCGCAGCTGCGTGTTAAACTCCAAAACCTCCGGTTTCCGGAGTACGGTTTTAAACCGCAGCACAGCTAACGCAATGCTAACTGACAGAGCAATTGCCCCGTGATATTTTACAGAACGAAACCCAGAAACTGAGGACAGAACTAGAGGCTAAAATAAAAGAGGCGAGTAGACTCAACTTAACCTGTGCTCAGAGCACCATTGATGCATACTGCCACACAGAGAACGGGAGATCAGGTAAGATTAAACTCATCTCTCAGATATTGTATTGAACAATAAAACACAAATATAGTCCAATGACATTTACTCACAAACGGCATGTGCTGCTCGTTGCTTTGTCTCCGCTTGTGTTTAGTGTGTAGGCCTTGTGAAGATGGTTGGATCCATAATAGATCCAGCTGCTATGGGATTTTCAACCATGAGAATGAATCGGAGAGCAAGACGTGGTCTGAAGCTCGGGATGACTGCAGGAGAAAGGAACACAGATTTGGTCATAATAAACAATGAGGAGGAACAGGTAAACGTGTTACTAGCCGGAGAGCAGTGAGCGGGATTCAAGAGTCAAATTATCATTATAGGGAAAAAAATGAATTCACGATTAATTAAGTTATTGGGTAGCGCTTTATATTAAGGTCCTTGTAATAACCATTAATTAATAGGTAATAAGGCCCTTGTAAGTCCTTACAAGATGCTTATTAACATTATTGTGTGTTTATAAGCCTATATAAGTGTTAATAATGGCATTATAATACAGTTAATAGCAGGCTATAACACATTTATAAGCGCTTATAAGAAACTTGTTAACAGTTTGCAAATGCTTAAGAACATTAATTAAAGCCTCATGAGTATCTTATAATTGTTCATAATAGCATTACAAACACCCATAACCCACCCATTATGTCTTTGCCATGCCTTTATTAATCTTCTTTTGTTTGCTTATTGATGTTAAAATATACTTTATTGCTCATCTATTATCAGTTAACTATGCTTTTTGCAACTACAGGATCTAAAGCGAGAACAATGCCTTATTAAGTCTAATAAATATTTCATTATGTGTTAATTACTGGTTAATGATTTTCACAACCTCCACATCTAGAATGTGGTCAAGGCTGATATAATGGGAAGGACAAAAACGGAAGCTGCAAAAAGCATAGTTAACTGTTAACAAGTGCATAGTTAACTAACAATAACGGCATAATAAAGTATATTTTATTTTAGTAAAGGAAGAAAAGACGGAGAAAAGACGGAGAAAAGAGAAGGAGGAGAAAAGACGATGGATGTGTGAAAAGAAGATCTTTAGCTATCAGGTTGGAAAGAAATAGAGAGTACACGGTTCTAGACATATGGTTTTTTAATATTTTACTTTATTTTAGGAGCTGGTATGAAATCCACTTGAATCTCCACACTTAAGTTCTACTTCAATGTTGGCTTTTTAAATGTTCATAGATTGTTACTTTAGCTATCAGCATTCACAATAAAACCATCACCAATTTGTGTGTGTATTGGGAAACAATGCTTGTGTCCAACATGTTTGCATTATATTCAATATGAATAATTCTGAATTAATAGGGTTTGTACAACAGAATGCATCATGGGATTTTTTGTTTTTTTGTTGGCGATACTCCGCCATATTGAGAGGACTCAAGAGAGCTGTAGTACTGTAAAATCCTGAATCCACTTAAATATACCAAGGCTAATGAAAACTTTGTTTTGCCACGTCTCGCTTAAGAAACGCTGTGGCAGTTTCAAACACAACAATGTCTCCCCATAATGACAAATAATATCAAGATTAATTACTAAACAATGAGCAAAAAAAACCTTACTAACATAATAACTAACATGCCAGTGCACTGTAAACCCGAATGTCCAAAGTAATGAAATATATTAAGTAGTGCATACTCAAAGTTTTAGAAAAAGTTGTACTAACTTAATTATGTCAAGTTGGTGTAACTTCTTCTTACTTTTGAGTTATTTAAACTAATATTTTTTGATTAAATTGAACTGTTTTGTGTTTTGTGTAAGTACAACTTAAAAACAATATTTAAGTATAACTTAAGATGAATAAGTAATAACATATTCTTCCATTTTGTGTAATTTGAACTGCTCATTTAATTGAACTGTTTTGTGTTTTGTTTAAGTAGCCTATAACTTTAAAACACTATTCTCTTTGTAAATGGGGTTGGGGCACATGGTCTGAGGTGAATTTCTCTGAGGCTAGTTTTACGAAGCACATAGATATACAGTATGTTAATATAAGATATCATGTTACAGGTCTGTCTCAATCGCTCTCTGTCTCCTATCATACATACAAAGTTAACATTGATATTGTGATAACAGTGATAACCAATAAGTTATTTGACTTAACTCATTGTTTTGCTGATCAACATATTGTCTTGTTTATACACTTGTTACTTTTAATGATTCCTTAATTGGAAATAATATATAACATGACAACAAGGTTGTCTGAAGTCTAGAAATAAGATTAAATTATTTTTAGGTGGAACATTCTTCATTATCATCCGCATTACAGCAGAAGTAGAAAAAAAGCGGAAATACATTTTCTCACGTAACATGACGAAAAGATACTTGTGGCGATGATGAAACACATAACACGCTCTGGGAACGGTGAGCTGACATGTACATGAACCGACTGGAGCGTGTGTTAGACTCTACAGAGATGTCTGCTGCTACAGGTGAGTCTGATATGCCATTGCATTATTATTACATTTGTCTCTAAGGAAATAATAATGCAAATCAAAGAACACATACACTAAGGCTTAGTGTATGTCTCATGTGTAACCTTGATATCCAAGCTCTCCAAGTTCTGTTAAAGCCACTGTTCCTAGAGTACCTTTTCTTTTCTACAGTCAGATTACTGTTCACGATTCAGCACATTTCTTAATAATTATTGTATATATATATATATATATATATATATATATATATATATATATATATATATATATATATATATATATATATATAATCAAACATGCATCTAAAGGTAACATTACATATTTCTTCAAACTATAGGGCTGTTTGCCAACCTGGTTTGTCAAATCCAGTGTCTCTGATGTAAATAAGCGGCTAAATTAGGTGTTATTGTTAATAAGGCTTCAAGTTATGAAGAAAATGGTTATTCTTTAACTATTATATTAATACATGAGTGTGTCTATGCTAAAGTGACCAGATTTCTGAAATGTAAAATGGGGACATTTGTAGTTTGGCGGTCCATATATCAACAAAATATCTGATGTTATTATTTCTGAAATGAAAAAAAGGACATATTTACGTTGCCTATTCTTATCTTTTATATCCTATAATGTCGATAGATAGTCCCCCCCGCGTAGCGAGGTTGCGTCTCAGCCTATCAGACAGACAAGAGACTAATTACCAACTGTCTACTAATTAATATTCATGAAAAAGCTGGACCCTTTGCCATTTAAATATCTATTCTTTTTTTTTTTTTTTACTGGGACATTTCCGGGTCCCCGAAAAACGGGGACGTCTGGTCCCCCTATTCTATGCAAGGATTTATCTGAATTATTAAGACATATAATTAGACTGATTGTTTTGGCCAGACTGTCCTGGTGTGTGGGGTTGGATATATATGTTAACATGGTGTCTGATCCGGGCCGCACCTTGCAAATATTAAACATGTTCATTAGCAGGAACTTGGTAGGATTCAGGCAGTAGAAGTGATGCAACATGTGTGTTGCTAGTGAACTGTAATGCCACCTCCTCATGGTTCCTTTTGCAGGAGAAGAGAATCGTCATGAGGAGGCGGACACTGAGTACGATGATGTCCAAGTACTGAATGGTGACCTGGAGCAGAGGACCTCTGCTGGTGGAAACGGTGAGTTGCATGTCACAGCAAATCTGTAGACTACGGACTATATTTTGTCATCATTAAAAATTATTATGGGAACTATTGATTGTCTTTAACACATTTCCTGAATCAATAAAAAGGAAAACAACACCAAGGATGGTCTGGGTCAGGCAACTACAAACCTAATATCTGCACTTCAGTGATGAGTTTTATGTTAGTTTTGCAGAGAGAGGCACACGGACACATGTGGTTATGAGGGTTTCAGTCTGGATGGTTTCCAGACAGAGTGTCTCTAATTATTGTTTCTCATTGTGATTCAGAACAAAAACATACTTTTAAGTGTGTGGTGATATGTTTGGGAATCCTCTGTGTAATTCTGGCAACGATGCTCATCACCCGCTCTTTATACGGTAACTAATAACTATAAATGTGGTGTTACAAATTGATTGATTGATTAATTGGTTAAACTGGAGTATTTCCTTTCATGGCTGAACGTTGGTTTGATGCTCGATCATGGTTGTTGTTGTTGTCTTTTACAGTTTTTTTAAGTGAATTGCAACTAGAGGCTAAAATAAAAGAGGCGAGTAGACTGAAATTAACCTGCGCTCAGAGCCCCATTGATGCATACTGCCACACAGAGTACAAGAGTTTAGGTAAGATTAAACTCATCTCTCAGATATTGTATTGAACAAAAAAACACAAATTTAGTCCAATGACAGTTACTCACAAACGGCATGTGCTGCTCGTTGCTTTGTCTCCGCTTGTGTTTAGTGTGTAGGCCTTGTGAAGATGGTTGGATCCATAATAGATCCAGCTGCTATGTGGTTTTCGACCATGAGAATAAACTGGAGAGGAAGACGTGGTCTGAAGCTCGGGATGCCTGCAGGAGAAGGAACGCAGATTTGGTCGTAATAAACGATGAGGAGGAACAGGTAAACGTGTTACTAGCCGGAGAGCAGTGAGCGGGATTCAAGAGTCAAATTATCATTATAGGGGGAAAAAATGAATTCACGATTAATTAAGTTATTGTTTTTTCAACAGGCGCTTCTCTACAATAACAGCTATGGTTCTACTGATGCCAGTGAGGGCTACTGGCTGGGCCTGTCAAAACCAGCTGGGACTGGGAAATGGAGTTGGGTTGACGGGACCGAAGTGACTCTCAGGTAAGACAACATATCAAACACTTTGAATCCTCTGATCTGTCTACAGTCATCTGACCCAAACACCTCCTCCTCCTCCTCCCAATACACACCCACAGATACTGGACAGGAGTGAACGGTACCGGGTCCAGTTCCCACTGTGCACTAATATGGAAAAACAAACAGAAGAAACCCTTTGGCTGGAGTACTGTGGACTGCAAGGAGAAAAGACGATGGATGTGTGAAAAGAAGATCTTTAGCTATCAGGTTGGAAAGAAATAGAGAGTACACGGTTCTAGACATATGGTTTTTTAATATTTTACTTTATTTTAGGAGCTGGTATGAAATCCACTTGAATCTCGACACTTAAGTTTTACTTAAATGTTGGCTTTTTAAATGTTCATAGATTGTTACTTTAACTATCAGCATTTACAATAAAACCATCACCAATTTGTGTGTGTGTATTGGAAAACAATGCTTGTGTCCAACATGTTTGCATAATATTCAATATGAATAATTCTGAATTTATAGAGTTAGTACAACATAATGCATCATGGGATTTTTTGTTTTTTTGTTGGCGATACTCCGCCATATTGAGAGGACTCAAGAGAGCTGTAGTACTGTAAAATCCTGAATCCACTTAAATATACCAAGGCTAATGAAAACTTTGTTTTGCCACGTCTCACATGAGAAACGCTGTGGCAGTTTCAAACACAACAATGTCTCCCCATAATGACAAATAATATCAAGATTAATTACTAAACAATGAGCAAAAAAACCCTTACTAACATAATAACTAACATGCCAGTGCTCCTTCCAAAATGGAGGCGGTCGTTGCGATGTGACATTGCAATGTACAAACCTTATTGTATCTTTTAGATTTATCTCAATGTGTTTGTTCTGCCTGCCATTCGTTACTTTACTGCAACTTCATCTGTTTGTTTAAAGTATCAATGAAATTATAAAAGTGATTTTTCCTCTTCTGAACTATTATATCTATTTTAACATAAACACAAAATGTCTACTGTGTGAAAATAAACTCACTAAAGGCCAGTACACTTAGACCTGACTACTCAGATCTGCAGTACTCTGCACTCTGCAGTGTACTGTGTAGGCCTACAGAGTGTCTCTCTGGTCCGTCTCTATAGTGCAGTAGGCCTACAGAGTCGCTCTGGTCCGTCTCTATAGTGCAGTAGGCCTACAGAGTGTCTCCCTGGTCCATCTCTATAGTGCAGTAGGCCTACAGAGTGTCTCTCTGGTCCGTCTCTATAGTACAGTAGGCCTACAGAGTACCTTCCTGGTCCGTCTGTATAGTTCATAATCATGACATGACACCTGTCACTGTCTGTTTATGAATGCTTATGACAGTCGTCATTAAGTGTCATTCAGTAAATTATGTCACTTTTAATTCCAAGTTGACATTGTTTGAGATGTCTTTGTTATGACAACTTGACATAGACCAAAACAACATAACCTGTCATAAACATGACATAGAAGACCTTATTATCAAACTTTGAAAATCTATTTAGCTTTACGTCTTAATGTGACATTAAACTCATATACTCATATTGATAGCTTTGACATTGTAGTGTGGAATCTTGTCATTTTGTTGGTTCTTCCTAGTGATATATGACATTAAGGTGTCATTAAGTGTAATTACATGGTCATGTCAGTTTATAACAGTGTCGTGAAAGTTTTCCTTGACTTAAAGTAAAGTGGAACACTTTGAACATTTCATTAAGATGTCATTAAGTGTAATTACACGTCATGTCAGTTTATAACAGTGTTATGAATGTTTTCCTTGACTTCAAGTAAAGTGGAACACTGAACATTTCATTAAGATGTCATTTAGTGTAATTTCACAGTCAAATCATTTAAATGCCTTAAAAGCAACAGACAAGTCAAGACATTATTTTACTTCTTGAAGAGATACTTTCAAATGTATTGTATTTGAACACAAAACAATTTGTGAGAAAAATACTCACACAAAACACACACATTACTGTTATAACTCCTCAAACAGAGGGTTCACATACAGTATGCTGCAGTACACACATTCTTTGTTTTGGGTTTTCAAAGTTTGATAATGTGACAACGCCACTCTGGGACTTTCACCCAGAGAATACTACAGGTTCTTATGTTTAAAGGGAAAAGAGGAGCAGAGAGGTGACTTTCTAGTTCTTTGCACAATGTTCAGTTTTATTCAGTTACATTTCATAAAAATAGCAGGAAGTCTCAGCTTGAAAGTTGGCATTCATTCCAAAATATATACTTCACATGTTAAAAAGGTTACCGCTATCCTGGAGGTATTATACCAATACAAGGTGACGGTCAGGGAGGCCTACAGGAGTGGAGGGGAAAGAGGCCACCACCAGGTACCCGAAAGAAGGAAGGGGGGGGGGGGGGGGACCACACACACACACACACACACACACACACACACACACACACACACACACACACACACACACACACACACACACACACACACACACACACACACACACACACACACACACACACACACACACACACACAGCAAAAATGAGGAAAACCCTCCACCTAGTGAGCCACCCCCTGCGACCTATAACCAGTTCCCCTGTACTGGGATTAAAAGAACCCCAGGTATATGGTTCACTCGAGCTGGTTCTTTAAACAAAGAAAAGAACGAAAACAAGAGGTACAAAGAAACAACTAAACCAAACTGATCTTAACTAAGTCAAGACAAAAACCAACTAACAAGTTAATCACAATGTTCAACAAAGGAAAATGACCATAGCTATACAAAATGTAGTTTTTTTTAAAAGGGGCAAAAACAGCAGTGGCTAGAGCTCAGCTACAGCACCCGGAGCCGACATCACTTCCCCAGTCCTGTTAGGAGAAGCACATGTCACACACCATGCCTGGGACAACTGCACCGAACCATCCATGCACCCATCAAACAACAACAAAAGAACACACATAAAACCACTCATCTCTGACAGACATACCTGGGAGCTGCACACCCACAAGCCTACTGCCAACTGTCTACAGCTGCATTTATAAAGGGAGCCAGGAATCTAACCTCAGCTGTTGTCAATCACTGATTGACGAGGCGTGGCCAAACAGGCAGAGGAGAGGGGGGGGGAGCTCTACCTGTCCCAATAACTCTACCTGTCACAATAATAAGGTCTTCTATGTCATGTTTATGACAGGTTATGTTGTTTTGGTCTATGTCAAGTTGTCATAACAAAGACATCTCAAACAATGTCAACTTGGAATTAAAAGTGACATAATTTACCGAATGACACTTAATGACGACTGTCATAAGCATTCATAAAGTGTCATGGCAGGTGTCATGTCATGATTACGACAGCATCATGACAGTCTTATTCACCCGCCTTCAAGTAAAGTGTTACCAAAATGTCTACTGTGTGAAAATAAACTCACTAAAGGCCAGTACACTTAGACCTGACTACTCAGATGTGCAGTACTCTGCACTCTGCAGTGTACTATGTAGGCCTACAGAGTGTCTCTCTGGTCTGTCTCTATAGTGCAGTAGGCCTACAGAGTGTCTCCCTGGTCCATCTCTATATTGCAGTAGGCCTACAGAGTGTCTCCCTGGTCCATCTATATAGTGTAGTAGGCCTACAGAGTGTATCTCTGGTCCATCTCTATAGTGCAGTAGGCATACAGAGTGTCTCTCTGGTCCATCTCTATAGTGCAGTAGGCCTACAGAGTGTCTCCCTGGTCCATCTCTATAGTGTAGTAGGCCTACAGAGTGTATCTCTGGTCCATCTCTATAGTGCAGTAGGCATACAGAGTGTCTCTCTGGTCCATCTCTATAGTGCAGTAGGCCTACGCTCTCTGTCTCCTATCTTACATACAAAGTAGGCGGTCATTGCGATGTGTTAGACTCTACAAAGGTCTCTGCTAATACAGGTGAGTCTGATATGCCATTGCATTATTATTACCTTTGTCACTAAGGAAAGAATAATGCAAATCAAAGAACACATACACTAAGGCTTAGTGTATGTCTCATGTGTAACCTTGATATCCAAGCTCTCCAAGTTGTGTTAAAGCCACTGTTCCTAGAGTACCTTTTCTTTTCTACAGTCAGATTACTGTTCACGATTCTGCACATTTCTTAATAATTATTATATATATCTAATCAAACATTTATGCATCTAAAGGTAACATTACATATGTATATATGGCTGTTTGCTCCGGGTCACAGACACAACAGAAACCCTTCACAGATTGTGAAACAGTGAAAGACGGCACACAAGCTGTCCATGAGGATGTGGTTAGCGGTGATGCGGTGGAGAACAACATCATGTCGTCTATCATGATCACTTGTTGAATTGATTTATGGCTAAGGCCTTTTATTTTCATTGTTTATTTGAAAAATATTAATGAAATGAATAATAAGAGTACTTGTAGCAGATTTTACAGGTCCAATGTTAAAAGGTTTAATGTCCTTCGATCTGCCACATTAATGAAACCAATTTTGTTTTTGTCTTTTGAGATGAAGTGATTTATTGAAAAAACAAATACATGAAGAATAACAGGTCTATGTAGAAATGTATGGACTGACTGCTCTGTTTTGTGTAAGATGAACACATTGTGAATAAAGCCTCTTTGTGCACAGTATTAAGGGTATTTTGTGTTTTTTTTATGTTCACATGTAAGTGCTTCAGTGATTTTTCCGGCACCCCTTTATTTTCAATATATACACATGTTTATATAAGATATCATGTTACAGGTCTGTCTCAATCACTCTGTCTCCTATCTTACATACAAAGTGAACATTGATATTGTCAACAGTGATAACCAATAAGCTATTTGACTTAACTCATTGTTTTGCTGATCAATGTATTGTCTTGTTCATACACGTGTTACTTTTAATGATTCTTTAATTGGAAATAATATATAACATGACAACAAGATTGTCTGAAGTCTAGAAATAAGATCAAATTGTTTATAGGTGGAACATTCTTCATTATCATCCGCATAATAGCAGGAGTAGAAAAAAAGCGGAAATACATTTTCTCACATAACATGATGAAAAGATACTTGTGGTGATGATGAAGCACATAACACGCTCTGGGAACGGTGAGCTGACATGTACATGAACCGACTGGAGCGTGTGTTAGACTCTACAGAGATGTCTGCTGCTACAGGTGAGTCTGATATGCCATTGCATTATTATTACCTTTGTCACTACGGAAATAATAATGCAAATCACAGAACACATACACTAAGGCTTAGTGTATGTCTCATGTGTAACCTTGATATCCAAGCTCTCCAAGTTCTGTTAAAGCCACTGTTCCTAGAGTACCTTTTCTTACAGTCACATTACTGTTCACGATTCTGCACATTTCTTAATAATTATTGTATATATGTAATCAAACATTTCTGCATCTAAAGGTAACATTACATATTTCTTCAAACTATAGGGCTGTTTGCCAACCTGGCTTTGTCAAATCCAGTGCCTCTGATGTAAATAAGTGGCTAAATTAGGTGTTATTGTTAATAAGGCTTCAAGTTACTTAGAAAATGGTTATTCTTTAGCTATTGTATTAATACATGAGTGTCTATGCTAAGGTGACCAGATTTCTGAAATGTAAAATGGGGACATTTGTAGTTTGGCGGTCCATATATCAACAAAATATCTGATGTTATTATTTCTGAAATGAAAAAAGGGACATATTTACGTTGCCTTTTCTTATCTTTTATATCCTATAATGTCGATAGATAGTCCCCCCCGCGTAGCGAGGTCGCGTCTCAGCCTATCAGACAGACAAGAGATGAATTACCGACTGTCTCCTAATTAATATTCATGAGAAAGCTGGACCCTTTGCCATTTAAAAATGCAATCATATATTTTTATTAAAACAGGGAGATTTCAGGGACCCAGAAAAACGGGGACGTCTGGACCCCTAGTGTATGCAAGGATTTATCTGAATTATTAAGACATATAAATAGACTGATTTTTTTGGGCAGTCTGTCCTGGTGTGTGGGGTTGGATATATATGTTAACATGGTGTCTGATCCGGGCCGCACCTTGCAAATATTAAACATGTTCATCAACAGGAACTTGGTAGGTTTCAGGCAGTAGAAGTGATGCAACATGTGTGTTGCTAGTGAACTGTAATGCCACCTCCTCATGGTTCCTTTTGCAGGAGAAGAGAATCGTCATGAGGAGGCGGACACTGAGTACGATGATGTCCAAGTACTGAAAGGTGACCTGGAGCAGAGGACCTCTGCTGGTGGAAACGGTGAGTTGCATGTCACAGCAAATCTGTAGACCAGGGGTCATCAACTAAATTTGTCCAAGGGCCAGAATTTGTCTCTGCAGACACTGTAAGGGCCAGATGCTCGTGAAATAAAATAAAATTAGTATTGTATCCTAAGTAATATGTTATTATTTGATATACACATTTTCATTCCAAATTTCTGTTATTTTTTAGCCTCTGTCAGTGTAAATAAACCCATAAAATTGTATAATATTATAATATTATTTAATATTGTTTTTGCAGCGTTTTGCCATTGTCGGCCACCGTACATATTACCTGTACTGCAGCAAGCCACTAGGGGGCGATAGCGATATTTTAGGCTTCATATTTACTATTTGCTGATGTTCAAGGCTTGTAATTACCATGCTCTTCTTTGTTATGTCGATGGTTGTTATTGAGACACTGCAATTGTGCGCAAAGCCCAAGCAAAGACAATTTTGGCGTTGGTGAAAAAATGAGTATGTGAAACAATAAAAGATGTTAAATGAGAGCAACGAGTTTATCGTCATTTTTGATTGAAGGCAGGCTATGACACAAGCTACTTTTCCGAAGGCCTTTCTTTCATTTGATTTAAACGAGAACGGGACCTACGACCGACGGGGGTGCGCGCGATCGTAACCCACCCCGGACCTACGACCGATGGGGCAGGGGGGGGATGCGCGCGATCGTAACACACCCCGGACCTATGACCGCCGGGGGGGGGGGGGTGCGCGCGATCGTAACCCACCCCAGACCTACAACCGGCGCCGGGGGGGGGGGGGGGGCGCGTGATTGTAACCCACCCCGGACCTACGACCGGTGCGCGGGGGGGTGCACGCGATCGTAACACCCCGGATCTCACGTACCCCCTGGAGTGCCTTCAAGTACCCCGATTTGAGAACCACTGCACTAGGCTATTCCTAAATTCAGTATTATTCTGGGGGCCGGATGGAAATCTCTGGCGGGCCGGATTTGGCCCGCGGGCCGCCAGTTGACGTTGACTGCTGTAGACTATAGACTATCAGTAGGCCTGGGAGTGATATATATAAATTGTTTTTGTTATCATTAAAATAAATATTATGAGAACTATTGATTATGTTTAACTAATTTCCTAAATCAATGAAAAGGAAAAAGAAAACCAAGGATGGTCTGGGTCAGGCAACTACAAACCTAATATCTGCACTTCAGTGATGAGTTTTATGTTAGCTTTGCAGAGAGAGACACATGGACACATGTGGTTATGAGGGTTTCAGTCTGGATGGTTTCCAGACAGAGTGTCTCTAATTATTGTTTCTCATTGTGATTCAGATCAAAAACATACTTTTAAGTGTGTGGCGATATGTTTGGGAATCCTCTGTGTAATTCTGGCAGCTATGCTCATCACCCGCTCTTTATACGGTAACTAATAACTATAAATGTGGTGTTACAAATTGATTGATTGATAAATTGGTTAAACTGGAGTATTTCCTTTGATGGCCGAACATTGGTTTGAAGCTCAATCATGGTTGTTGCTGTTGTTGTTGTTGTTGTTGTTGTTGTTGTTGTTGTTGTATTTGTTGTCTTTTACAGTTTTGGTAAGTGAATTGCAACATTCAAAAGACAACCAATCGGCTCTGCTGGCATACGACCACTTGGTGGAGGTTGTGGAAAACCTCACATCAGCCAATGAAAACCTGGTGATGAGTCACAGCAACCTGAGCAGAAGCTGTGATATTTTACAGAATGAAACCCAGAAACTGAGGACAGAACTAGAGGCTAAAATAAAAGAGGCGATTAGACTGAAATTAACCTGTGCTCAGAGCCCCATTGATGCATACTGCCACATAGAGAACGGGAGATCAGGTAAGATTAAACTCATCTCTCAGATATTGTATTGAACAAAAAAACACAAATATAGTCCAATGACAGTTACTCACAAACGGCATGTGCTGCTCGTTGCTTTGTCTCCGCTTGTGTTTAGTGTGTAGGCCTTGTGAAGTTGGTTGGATCCATAATAGATTCAGCTGCTATGCGATTTTCTACAATGTGAATAAAGCGGACAGGAAGACGTGGTCTGAAGCTCGAGATGTCTGCAGGGGAAGGAACGCAGATTTGGTCGTAATAAACGATGAGGAGGAACAGGTAAACGTGTTACTAGCCGGACAGCAGTGAGCGGGATTCAAGAGTCAAATGACCATTATAGGGGGAAAAAATGAATTCACAATCAATTAAGTTATTGTTGTCAACAGGCATTTGTCTACAATAAGAGCTATGGTTCTACTGATGCCAGTAAGGGCTACTGGCTGGGTCTGTCAAAACCAGCTGGGACTGGGAAATGGAGTTGGGTTGACGGGACCGAAGTGACTCTCAGGTAAGACAACATATCAAACACTTTGAATCCTCTGATCTGTCTACAGTCATCTGACCCAAACACCTCCTCCTCCTCCCAATACACACCCACAGATACTGGACAGGAGTGAACGGTACCGGGTCCAATTCCCTCTGTGCACAAATATGGAAATATGAAAGAGCCTTTGTCTGGAGTGCTGTGTACTGCAAGGAGAAAAGACTATGGATGTGTGAAAAGAAGATCTTTAGCTATCAGGTTGGAAAGAAATAGAGAATACACAGTTTTAAACTTATGTTTTTTTTAATATTTTACTTTATTTTAGGAGCTGGTGTGAAATCCACTTGAATCTCCACACTTAAGTTCTACTTCAATGTTGGCTTTTTAAATGTTCATAGATTGTTACTTTAACTATCAGCATTCACAATAAATCCATCACCAATTTGTGTGTGTATTGGGAAACAATGCTTGTGTCCAACATTTTTGCATTATATTCAACATGCATAATTATAAATGTATAGGGTTTGTACAACAGAATGCATCATGGGAGCAAAAAAACCCTACTAACCCAAAATGGAGGAGGTCGTTGCGATGTGACATTGCCATGTACAGACCTTATTGTATCTTTTTAGATTGGTCACAATGTGTTTGTTTTGCCTGCCATTCGTTATTTTACTGCAACTTCATCTGTTTGTTTCAAGTATCAATAAAATTATAAAAGTGATTTTTCCTCTTCTGAACTATTATATCTATTTTAACATGGACACAAAAATGTCTACTGTGTGAAAATAAACTCACTAAAGGCCAATAAACTTAGACCTGACTCAGATCTGCAGTACTCTGCACTCTGCAGTGTACTATGTAGGCCTACAGAGTGTCTCTCTGGTCCATCTCTATAGTGCAGTAGGCCTACAGAGTACCTTCCTGGTCCGTATGTATAGTTCAGTTGGCCTACAGAGTGGATATGGGTGCCAGGGTGCTGGAGCCCAGATACACATATATATGTTAACATAAGATATCATGTTACAGGTCTGTCTCAATCACTCTGTCTCCTATCATACATACAAAGTGAACATTGATATTGTCAACAGTGATAACCAATAAGCTATTTGACTTAACTCATTGTTCTGCTGATCAATGTATTGTCTGGTTCATACACTTGTTACTTTTATTGATTCCTTAATTGGAAATAATATATAATATGACAGCAAGGTTGTCTGAAGTCTAGAAATGAGATCAAATTCTTTTTAGGTGGAACATTCTTCATTATCATCCGCATTATAGCAGAAGTAGAAAAAAAGCGGAAATACATTTTCTCACGTAACATGACGAAAAGATACTTGTGGCGATGATGAAGCACATAACACACTCTGGGAACGGTGAGCTAACATGTACTTGAACCGACTGGAGCGTGTGTTAGACTCTACAGAGATGTCTGCTGCTACAGGTGAGTCTGATATGCCATTGCATTATTATTACCTTAGTCACTAAGGAAATAATAATGCAAATCAAAGAACACATACACTAAGGCTTAGTGTATGTCTCATGTGCAACCTTGATATCCAAGCTCTCCAAGTTCTGTTAAAGCCACTGTTCCTAGAGTACCTTTTCTTTTCTACAGTCAGATTACTGTTCATGATTCAGCACATTTCTTAATAATTATTGTATATATATATATATATATATATATATATATATATATATATATATATATATATATATATATAATTATTGTATGTATATATATATATATATATATATATATATATATATATATATATATATATATATATATATATATAATATTATATATATATACAGTATATATATATATATATATATATATATATATATATATATAATCAAACATGCATCTAAAGGTAACATTACATATTTCTTCAAACTATAGGGCTGTTTGCCAACCTGGCTTTGTCAAATCCAGTGTCTCTGATGTAAATAAGTGGCTAAATTAGGTGTTATTGTTAATAAGGCTTCAAGTTACGAAGAAAATGGTTATTTTTTAACTATTATATTAATACATGAGTGTGTCTATGCTAAAGTGACCAGATTTCTGAAATGTAAAATGGGGACATTTGTAGTTTGGCGGTCCATATATCAACAAAATATCTGATGTTATTATTTCTGAAATGAAAAAAGGACATATTTACGTTGCCTATTCTTATCTTTTATATCCTATAATGTCGATAGATAGTCCCCCCCGCGTAGCGAGGTTGCGTCTCAGCCTATCAGACAGACAAGAGACTAATTACCAACTGTCTACTAATTAATATTCATGAAAAAGCTGGACCCTTTGCCATTTAAATATCTATTCTTTTTTTTTTTATTTAAACGGGGACATTTCTGGGTCCCCAGAAAACGAGGACATCTGGTCCCCTTATACTATGCAAGGATTTATCTGAATTATTAAGACATATAAATAGACTGATTGTTTTGGCCAGACTGTCCTGGTGTGTGGGGTTGGATATATATGTTAACATGGTGTCTGATCCGGGCCGCACCTTGCAAATATTAAACATGTTCATTAGCAGGAACTTGGTAGGATTCAGGCAGTAGAAGTGATGCAACATGTGTGTTGCTAATGAACTGTAATGCCACCTCCTCATGGTTCCTTTTGCAGGAGAAGAGAATCGTCATGAGGAGGCGGACACTGAGTACGATGATGTCCAAGTACTGAATGGTGACCTGGAGCAGAGGACCTCTGCTGGTGGAAACGGTGAGTTGCATGTCACAGCAAATCTGTAGACTATAGACCATCAGTAGGCCTGGGAGTGATATATATATATATACATTGTTTTTGTTATCATAAAAAAAATATTATGAGAACTATTGATTATGATTAACTAATTTCCTGAATCAATAAAAAGGAAAAAGACACCAAGGATGGTCTGGGTCAGGCAACTACAAACCTAATATCTGCACTTCAGTGATGAGTTTTATGTTAGTTTTGCAGAGAGAGACACATGGACACATGTGGTTATGAGGGTTTCAGTCTGGATGGTTTCCAGACAGAGAGTCTCTCTAATTATTGTTTCTCATTGTGATTCAGATCAAAAACATACTTTTAAGTGTGTGGCGATATGTTTGGGAATCCTCTGTGTAATTCTGGCAGCTATGCTCATCACCCGCTCTTTATACGGTAACTAATAACTATAAATGTGGTGTTACAAATTGATTGATTGTTTGGTTAAACCGGAGTATTTACTTTGATGGCTGAACGTTGGTTTGATGATCGATCATTGTTGTTGTTGTTGTCTTTTACAGTTTCTATGAAAGACTTGGTAAGTGAATTGCAACATTCAACAGAAAACCAATCAGCTCTGCTGGCATACAAAGACCACTTGCTGTTGGTCCACAGCGCAAAACGTAGTCGTTTCACAATAACGGCCATAAGATTGTGACATGGCTACGTTTTTTTGGCCTATTCTTTTCTATTGGCCTGCGGTCTGACAAAGCAAAACAAAATGGCTGATGTTCCTTTTATTCTCAGCGGAAAATGCAATAGTTTAAGATAGTTTTGGCATTCACATCATTTGGCATGCGTTTTGATAACATTTATAGTGAGAAATGAGCATTTTATTTTCATAATCATGAGCTATTTCACGTTTTGACGTAAGACTGGGTTGTTGTGGAAAACGTCACATCAGCCAATGAAAACGATAGTTCTGTTATTGTTACTTATGGGCTCATCCCACGCGCTGAACATGTCAACAATGCACCAATCAACACATTTCCCACGGCACCGAGTATATAAGGCCGTGTCGAGCGGGGCTCGTCCTCCACGCTGTTCTTCCAGCAATGGAGGCGACAGCCGGTGGGAAACTAGACGGCTCCGCTACAATCACAGAACTGGAGTTATAATAACATAACTATCGTTCTAGTTCCTGTAGGCTACGCCGTCTCGGCTTCGTCTTATGGGATAAGGTGAAGCTGCAAGCGGAGCCTGATACATGTGCATCGTTGAAATGTTCAGTGCACGCGGGGGATAAGCCCATAAGGCAAAGCCTACAAGAAATAAAACCTGGTGATGAGTCACAGCAACCTGAGCAGAAGCTGTGATATTTTACAGAACGAAACCCAGGAACTGAGGACAGAACTAGAGGCTAAAATAAAAGAGGCGATTAGACTCAACTTAACCTGTGCTCAGAGCCCCATTGATGCATACTGCCGCACAGAGCACAAGAGTTCAGGTAAGATTAAACTCATCTCTCAGATATTGTATTGAACAATAAAACACAAATATAGTCCAATGACATTTACTCACAAACGGCATGTGCTGCTCGTTGCTTTGTCTCCGCTTGTGTTTAGTGTGTAGGCCTTGTGAAGTTGGTTGGATCCATAATAGATTCAGCTGCTATGTGGTTGTCGACCATGAGAATAAACTGGAGAGGAAGACGTGGTCTGAAGCTCGGGATGACTGCAGGAGAAAGGGCGCAGATTTGGTCGTAATAAACGATGAGGAGGAACAGGTAAACGTGTTACTAGCCGGAGAGCAGTGAGCGGGATTCAAGAGTCAAAATATATTTTTAGGGGGAAAAATGAATTCACGATTAATTAAGTTATTGTTGTCAACAGGCGCTTCTCTACAATAACAGCTACAGTTCTACTGATGCCAGTGAGGGCTACTGGCTGGGTCTGTCAAAACCAGCTGGGACTGGGAAATGGAGTTGGGTTGACGGGACCAAAGTGACTCTCAGGTAAGACAACATATCAAACACTTTGAATCCTCTGATCTGTCTACAGTCATCTGACCCAAACACCTCCTCCTCCTCCTCCCAATACACACCCACAGATACTGGACAGGAGTGAACGGTACCAGGTCCAATTCCCACTGTGCACTAATATGGAAAAACAAAGGGAAGAAACCCTTTGTCTGGAATACTGTGGACTGCAAGGAGAAAAGACAATGGATGTGTGAAAAGAAAAAGAAGATCTTTAGCTATCCGGTTGGAAAGAAATAGAGAATACACGGTTCTAGACATATTGTTTTTTAATATTTTACTTTATTTTAGGAGCTGGTATGAAATCCACTTGAATCTCCACACCTAAGTTTTACTTCAATGTTGGCTTTTTAAATGTTCATAGATTGTTACTTTAACTATCAGCATTCACAATAAAACCATCACCAATTTGTGTGTGTGTATTGGAAAACAATGCTTGCGTCCAACATGTTTGCATAATATTCAATATGAATAATTCTGAATTTATAGAGTTAGTACAACATAATGCATCATGGGATTTTTTGTTTTTTTGTTGGCGATACTCCGCCATATTGAGAGGACTCAAGAGAGCTGTAGTACTGTAAAATCCTGAATCCACTTAAATATACCAAGGCTAATGAAAACTTTGTTTTACCACGTCTCACATGAGAAACGCTGTGGCAGTTTCAAACACAACAATGTCTCCCCATAATGACAAATAATATCAAGATTAATTACTAAACAATGAGCAAAAAAAACCCTTACTAACATAATAACTAACATGCCAGTGCTCCTCCAAAATGGAGGCGGTCGTTGCGATGTGACATTGCGATGTACAAACCTTATTGTATCTTTGTAGATTTATCTCAATGTGTTTCTTCTGCCTGCCATTCGTTACTTTACTGCAACTTCATCTGTTTGTTTAAAGTATCAATGAAATTATTAAAGTGATTTTTCCTCTTCTGAACTATTATATTTATTTTAACATAAACACAAAAATGTCTACTGTGTGAAAATAAACTCACTAAAGGCCAGTACACTTAGACCTGAGATCTGCAGTGCAGTACTATGTAGGCCTACAGAGTGTCTCTCTGGTCCATCTGTATAGTGCAGTAGGCCTACAGAGTGTCTCTCTGGTCCATCTCTATAGTGCAGTAGGCCTACAGAGTGTCTCTATAGTGCAGTAGGCCTACAGAGTGTATCTATGGTCAGTCTCTATAGTGCAGTAGGCCTACAGAGTGTCTCTATGGTCCATCTCTAGTGCAGTAGGCCTACAGAATACCTTCCTGGTCCGTCTGTATAGTTCAGTAGGCCTACAGAGTGGATATGGGTGCCAGGGTGCTGGAGCCCAGATACACATATATATGTTTATAGAAGATATCATGTTACAGGTCTGTCTCAATCGCTCTCTGTCTCCTATCATACATACAAAGGAGGCGGTCATTGCCGCCGTGTTAGACTCTACGAAGGTGTCTGCAGCTACAGGTGAATCTGATATGCCATTGCATTATTATTACCTTTGTCACTAAAGTAATAATGATGCAAATCAAAGAACACATACACTAAGGCTTAGTGTATGTCTCATGTGTAACCTTGATATCCAAGCTCTCCAAGTTCTGTTAAAGCCACTGTTCCTAGAGTACCTTTTCTTTTCTACAGTCAGATTACTGTTCACGATTCAGCACATTTCTTAATAATAATTGTATATATGTAATCAACCATTTATGCATCTAAAGGTATAATTACATATGTATATACTGTATATGGCTGTTTGCTCCGGGTCACAGACACAACAGAAACCCTTCACAGATTGTGAAACAGTGAAAGACGGCACACAAGCTGTCCATGAGGATGTGGTTAGCGGTGATGGGGTGGAGAACAACATCATGTCATCTATCATGATCACTTGTTGAATTGATTTTTGGCTAAGGCCTTTTATTTTCATTGTTTATTTCAAAAGAATGAATGAAATGAATAATAAGAGTACTTGTAGCAGATTTTACAGGTTCAATGTTAAAAGGTTTAATGTCCTTCGATCTGCCACATTAATGAAACCAGTTTTGTTTTTGTCTTTTGAGATGAAGTGATTTATTGAAAAAACAAATACATGAAGAATAACAGGTCTATGTAGAAATGTATGGACTGACTGCTCTATTTTGTGTCATATAAACACATTGTGAATAAACCCTCTTTGTGCACAGTATTAAGGGTATTTAGTGGGTTTTTTATGTTCACATGTAAGTGCTTCAGTGATTTTTCCGGCACCCCTTTATTTTCAATACATACACATGTTTATATAAGATATCAAGTTACAGGTCTGTCTCAATCACTCTGTCTCCTATCTTACATACAAAGTTAACATTGATATTGTCAACAGTGATAACCAATAAGCTATTTGACTTAACTAATTGTTTTGCTGATCAATGTATTGTCTTGTTCATACACTTGTTACTTTTATTGATTCCTTAATTGGAAATAATATTTAACATGACAACAAGGTTGTCTGAAATCTAGAAATAAGATCAAATTGCTTTTAGGTGGAACATTCTTCATTATCATCCGCATAATAGCAGAAGTAGAAAAAAAGCAGAAATGCATTTTCTCACGTATGACCTAAAGATACTTGTGGTGATGATGAAACACATAACACGCTCTGGGAACGGTGAGCATGTACTTGAACCGACTGGAGCGTGTGTTAGACTCTACAAAGATGTCTGCTGTTACAGGTGAGTCTGATATGCCATTGCATTATTATTACCTTTGTCACTACGGAAATAATAATGCAAATCAAAGAAC
The DNA here is from genome assembly GCA_030340625.1 of Merluccius polli. NCBI lineage: Eukaryota > Metazoa > Chordata > Actinopteri > Gadiformes > Merlucciidae > Merluccius > Merluccius polli. The sequence continues at coordinate 109,224 of JAOPHQ010006577.1, forward strand.
ACATACACTAAGGCTTAGCGTATATCTCATGTGTAACCTTGATATCCAAGCTCTCCAAGTTCTGTTAAAGCCACTGTTCCTAGAGTACCTTTTCTTTTCTACAGTCACATTACTGTTCACCATTCTGCACATTTCTTAATAAATATTTTATACATGTAATCAAACATTTCTGCATCTAAAGGTAACATTACATATTTCTTCAAACTATAGGGCTGTTTGCCAACCTGGTTTGTCAAATCCAGTGTCTCTGATGTAAATAAGTGGCTAAATTAGGCTACGTGTTATTGTTAATAAGGCTTCAAGTTACTAAGAAAATGGTTATTCTTTAACTATTATATTAATACATGAGTGTCTATGCTAAGGTGACCAGATTTCTGAAATGTAAAACGGGGACATTTGTAGTTTGGCGGTCCATATATTAACAAAATATCTGATATTATTTCTGAAATGAAAAAAGGACATATTTACGTTTTGCCTTTTCTTATCTTTTATATCCTATAACAGGCCTAGTCAACGGGTTAGCAAATTATTTATTAGAGCATAAACAGTCACAATCAATTTTCCCCCCCAAAAAAAGCTTTTTCTGAGAAAGAATGAGAGCCAGTTCAATTTCCTCCAAAAGGAAACCATTTTATCCGCTTGTCCCGCCCCCACGACCCGCCCGTCATCCTGCACGCTCTCTGTGCGAGCGCCAACATCTGTCTCTAATGTGGCAAAGTTTGGAGAGCTAAAAAAACTGGACTGTGAAATATCTCTCTCTATATATATAATATAATATTTTAGTAACGTGGGACCACAACCCACATGTTTGATCTGCAACGAGGCCGTCGCAGTACCAAGAGGACCCGATCTGAGCAGCACCGCATCACGTATCACTCACGTCACCTGAACACGTCAGGTGGTTCAGCCTCCTTGTGTGGTGCATGGACTCCGGGTCACAGACACAACAGAAACCCTTCACAGATTGTGAAACAGTGAAAGACGGCACACAAGCTGTCCAAGAGGATGTGGTTAGCGGTGATGCAGTGGAGAAGAACATCATGTCGTCTATCCGAAAAATACCGTTTCGAAACCCTGTTGGACAAGTTCACACAAGATAAACAAGTTAAAACAAGCAGAGGTGATTGGCTGTCGACGAGTCAACAGACCGCAGCGATGCAGCAGAGTTGTGCCGGTTCCTTGATGGAGAGTATCTTAGAGAAGATGTGCTTGGACTTCTTTTAATAACATGATCCCTTGTTGCTGGATTGATTTATGGCTAAGGACTTTTATTTTCATTGTTTATTTAAAAATATGAATGAAATGAATAATAAGAGTACTTGTAGCTGATATTTACAGGTTCAGTGTTAAAAGGTTTAATGTCCTTCGATCTGCCACATTAATGACACCAATTTTGAATTTGTCTTTTGAGGTGAAGTGATTAATGGAAAAAATAAATGCATGAAGAATAACAGGTCTATGTAGAAATGTATGGACTGACTGCTCTATTTTGTGTAAGATAAACACATTGTGAATAAACCCTCTCTTTGTGCGCAGTATTAAGGGTATTTAGTGTTGTTTTTTTATGTTCACATTCACATGTAAGTGCTTCAGTGATTTTTTCGGCACCCATTAATTTTCAATTTCAATTTTCTGGCCCTAGAAAATAGTTGAACAGCCCTGTCCTATAATGTCGATAGATAGTCCCCCCCCCCCCCCCCACATAGCGAGGTCGCGTCTCAGCCTATCAGACAGACACGAGACTAATTACCAACTGTCTCCTAATTAATATTCATGAAAAGGCTGGACACTTTACCATTTAAAAATCTATTCATATATAGTTTTTTAAAAACGGGGACATTTCAGGGTCCCCAGAAAACGGGGACGTCTGGTCCCCCTAGTCTATGCAAGGATTTATCTGAATTATTAAGACATATTAATATGTGGGGTTGGATATACAGTATATGTTAACATGGTGTCTGATCCGGGCCGCACCTTGCAAATATTAAACATGTTCGGAACTTGGTGGTTTCAGGCAGTAGAAGTGATGCAACATGTGTGTTGCTAGTGAACTGTAATGCCACCTCCTCATGGTTGCTTTTTGCAGGAGAAGAGAATCGTCATGAGGAGGCGGACACTGAGTACGATGATGTCAAAGTACTGAATGGTGACCTGGAGCAGAGGACCTCTGCTGGTGGAAACGGTGAGTTGCATGTCACAGCAAATCTGTAGACTATAGACTATAGGACAAACTGTCCTCCAACTCACAGAGTGTCTCTCTGGTCCAACTCTATAGTGCAGTAGGCCTATAGTATAATATAATAGTAGTATATCACTCTTGGTATCTAAATGACTGAAGACTGTCTTTAAGTATCTGTTCAGACTCACACTGTGAGCATTGATCCTGAGACAACAGCTGTATTGCAGTGCAATAAAACTCCTGATCACCTTCATCTCATCTCCGAGTCTTCTTCGATCCAGGGAATTACCACAACATAGTTATACTGCAATTGTTATGCATGTATTCTCTACCAAAATGCATTACATTATATTACTATTTTTATAGTAGTATTTGTGATGCATTTGCTTATTTCTACCATCACTACTGTATGTTCTCACAAGCAGGTGCAGAAAGAGATGCAGAAATGTTTATTTTTAGGCCTGAAAGGTCTGCCATCTATAGGCCTACAGTCCATCAATTTACCACAATACAAAGTAGCATATTTAAACAGGAACTAGACAACAGTTGCAAAAGTTGTTCAGTTTGCAGACATTCATCAGAGGAACTTCTGTTTGTGGTCCTTTTTAGGTATTTTATGTTCTGAAAGCTCTAAAGGCGACAGACTCTTCATGAATCATGGTGGACAAGGAGACCAGAGAGAGAGGGAAGGAGGAGGAGGAGCAGGAGGAGGAGGAGCAGGAGGAGCAGGAGGAGGAGGGGGAGGAGCAGGAGGAGGAGGAGGTGAACTATGCTTCGGTTGTTTTCAAGTCAAAAATGTCTGCGCCTAAAGGTAACATTACATATTTTTTTCAAATTATAGGGCTGTTTGCCAACCTGGCTTTTGTCAAATCCAATGTCTCCAATGTAAATGAGTGGCAAGACTAAGTGTTATTGTTAATAAGGCTTTAAGTTGCTAAGAAAAGGGTAATTAATTTACTATTGTATTAATACATGAGTGTGTCTATGCTAAGGTGACCAGATTTCTGAAATTAAAAAAAGGGACATATTTACATTTCGCCTATTCTTATCATGTAGTAGGCCTACTGTAGTAAAGTAGTCAGCAATACATGGCCAATGGTTGACTATGATGTGTTTTAAACTTTGGTAAACCAGCCAAAGAAATGCCAAAGTAAAGATACCCGGATAGGGAGTGGTTCTACATTGCATGGATAGCCTCTTGTTTATGATTGGTCTGCTTATGGTATAAAGGCCATAGATAGACCCAGACCCCCAGCGTAGCGAGGTCACGTCTCAGTCTATCAGACAGACACGAGACTAATTACTAACTGTCTCCTAATTAATATTCATGACAAAGCTGGACCCTTTGCCATTTAAAAAGATATTCATATATTTGTTTAAAACAGGGACATTTCCAGGGACAGCTCCATCCGGGTACAGGCCACCAGAAACGGGGACTGTCCCCAGATCTATGCATCTATTAATGAATTACTGTAATAGGACGTATTAATAGACACAGCATGAATGCAATACTGTAGCCTGCTAGGCCTACACTTCACTCCCCCAGCTTGTCATAGCGTTGTAATTAATGCTGGGTACACACGGCAGGATTACCCCAATTTTGTGCCCGATTTCCCCCTTCTGATTCTGGTCAGCAAAACCCAGATTTTTTTATGGTTATGAAACAACAAATGTTGCTAGACTGTCCTGGTGTGTGGGGTTGGATATATATGTTAACATTGTGTCTGATCCGGGCCGCACCTTGCAAATACTAAACATGTTCATCAACAGGAACTTGGTAGGATTCAGGCAGTAGAAGTGATGCAACATGTGTGTTGCTAGTGAACTGTAATGCCACCTCCTCATGGTTGCTTTTTGCAGGAGAAGAGAATCGTCATGAGGAGGCGGACACTGAGTACGATGATGCCCAAGTACTGAATGGTGACCTGGAGCAGAGGACCTCTGCTGGTGGAAACGGTGCGTTGCATGTCACAGCAAATCTGTAGACTATAGACTATAGGTTATCATTCAAAAACAATTGATAATGAGAACTATTGATTAAATGTTTACCTAATTTCCTTAACGAATAAAAAGGAAAAAGACACCAAGGATGGTCTGGGTCAGGCAACTACAAACCTAATATCTGCACTTCAGTGATGAGTTTTATGTTAGTTTTGCAGAGAGAGACACATGGACACATGTGGTTATGAGGGTTTCAGTCTGGATGGTTTCCAGACAGAGAGTCTCTCTAATTATTGTTTCTCATTGTGATTCAGATCAAAAACATACTTTTAAGTGTGTGGTGATATGTTTGGGAATCCTCTGTGTAATTCTGGCAGCTATGCTCATCGCCCGCTCTTTATATGGTAACTAATAAATGTGGTGTTACAAATTGATTGATTGGTTAATTGGTTAAACTGGAGTATTTCCTTTGATGGCTGAACATTGGTTTGATGCTCGATCATCGTTGTTGTTGTTGTTGTTGTTGTTGTTGTTGTTGTTGTTGTTGTTGTTGTCTTTTACAGTTTTTGTAAGTGAATTGCAACGTTCAAAAGACAACCAATCGGCTCTGCTGGCATACGACCACTTGGTGGAGGTTGTGGGAAACCTCACATCAGCCGATGAAAACCTGGTGATGAGTCACAGCAACCTGAGCAGAAGCTGTGGGGGCAATTGCTCTGTCGCTATGTTAGCCACTTTTTAGAGTTTAACACGGTTTTAAACTCGTCGGTGACGCAAGAAGTCACGTGACGTCTTAAGCTCCATTGCTGTGTCGTATGTACCTGTGGTTTAACCTGCAGCTGCGTTTTACCTTGATCTCAACTGCTGTCTTCAGAGAAATTCACATCAGACACTAGAGGCGTATTTTGTGCGTGTTAGTCTAGTCTCGAAACGGACATGGTTTTAGAGGAGACTAAACCAGTTTGCAGGATGAAACAAGGCTCCATTATAACCGACACACACAGATATTAATTATTAGTAGTAGTATTAATAATAATGTATGATACATTTACACTTATTACGCCAGATAGGCCTTCAGTACAATAACAATATTGGACATAGTCGACTTGGAATGAGCAGTGATATTTCACGGCTCACGGGGCTCAGGTCTCGGTCGTGCGTCCGCTCAGCAATAGCATTACGCGCTTCAACTTTCAAGCGCTTCCATAAATTCTTTAAACGTGTCGGGCTGCTCGGTCTTCTGCTGGAAGATCTACTGTTACATGTGTTTGAGAGATCATCCCAAACAGACTTTCCTCGGAGCGTGGTGGTGGTGTCTTTCCTCTTCCACCGTGTCCACAACACCTCGAATGCAGTACAATAAATATAACTTCTGCTCCTCGTTATAGTTCTCTATCCGAGACATGTTCATCCTAACTACCCTCTCCAGGGGTGCAGTACCCAGTGTCAGGGGGGTATGCAGCAACAATTTTGGCGCCCCCCATAAACATTACGTGGTGCGCGGTTGTTGACGGGGGGGGGGGGGGGGGGGGGGTGCTGCGCGATTGTTGACGGGGGTGCCCCCCTGGTGCGGCGCGATTGTTGACGGGGGGACACACAAGTAATTGATTGATTGACGTAGGTGAGGGCAGATTCAGATTCCAGACTCAGATTTCCACAAAAAGTAGGCTAGACTATTTCAGAATATATTTCAACATTATTTGCGTTTTATTATATTAAAGTTCACTTTACATTCCCATTAAGTTTTTGTTGGTAATTATAGCACAAAATGCATCCAACATTAAGTTAAGACTGCATCTGCTGGAGTATAACGAGAAATCAGAGTACTTCCGGTTTAACCCGAGTTTAACTAGGAATCAGCTGAACCTGTGTCGGTCAGTACACAGCAATCAGGTTTAACTTCGTGCGCAGCTGCGTGTTAAACTCCAAAACCTCCGGTTTCCGGAGTACGGTTTTAAACCGCAGCACAGCTAATGCAATGCTAACTGACAGAGCAATTGCCCCGTGATATTTTACAGAACGAAACCCAGAAACTGAGGACAGAACTAGAGGCTAAAATAAAAGAGGCGAGTAGACTCAACTTAACCTGTGCTCAGAGCCCCATTGATGCATACTGCCACACAGAGAACGGGAGATCAGGTAAGATTAAACTCATCTCTCAGATATTGTATTGAACAATAAAACACAAATATAGTCCAATGACATTTACTCACAAACGGCATGTGCTGCTCGTTGCTTTGTCTCCGCTTGTGTTTAGTGTGTGGCCTTGTGAAGATGGTTGGATCCATAATAGATTCAGCTGCTATGGGATTTTCAACCATGAGAATAAACTGGAGAGCAAGACGTGGTCTGAAGCTCGGGATGCCTGCAGGGGAAGGAACACAGATTTGGTCATAATAAACAATGAGGAGGAACAGGTAAACGTGTTACTAGCCGGAGAGCAGTGAGCGGGATTCAAGAGTCAAATTATCATTATAGGGAAAAAAATGAATTCACGATTAATTAAGTTATTGGGTAGCACTTTATATTAAGGTCCTTGTAATAACCATTAATTAATAGGTAATAAGGCCCTTGTAAGTCCTTACAAGATGCTTATTAACATTATTGTGTGTTTATAAGCCTATATAAGTGTTAATAATGGCATTATAATACAGTTAATAGCAGGCTATAACACATTTATAAGCGCTTATAAGAAACTTGTTAACAGTTTGCAAATGCTTAAGAACATTAATTAAAGCCTCATGAGTATCTTATAATTGTTCATAATAGCATTACAAACACCCATAACCCACCCATTATGTCTTTGCCATGCCTTTATTAATCTTCTTTTGTTTGCTTATTGATATTAAAATATACTTTATTGCTCATCTATTATCTATCTATTAATTAATGGTTATTACAAGGACCTTAATAAATAGCGTTACCAGTTATTGTTGTCAACAGGTGTTTGTCTACAATAACAGCTATGGTTCTACTGATGCCAGTGAGGGCTACTGGCTGGGTCTGTCAAAACCAGCTGGGACTGGGAAATGGAGTTGGGTTGACGGGACCGAAGTGACTCTCAGGTAAGACAACATATCAAACACTTTGAATCCTCTGATCTGTCTACAGTCATCTGACCCAAACACCTCCTCCTCCTCCCAATACACACCCACAGATACTGGACAGGAGTGAACGGTACCGGGTCCAATTCCCACTGTGCACTAATATGGAAACACGAAAGACCCTTTGGCTGGAGTACTGTGGACTGCAAGGAGAAAAGACGATGGATGTGTGAAAAGAAGATCTTTAGCTATCAGGTTGGAAAGAAATAGAGAGTACACGGTTCTAGACATATGGTTTTTTAATATTTTACTTTATTTTAGGAGCTGGTATGAAATCCACTTGAATCTCCACACTTAAGTTCTACTTCAATGTTGGCTTTTTAAATGTTCATAGATTGTTACTTTAGCTATCACCATTCACAATAAAACCATCACCAATTTGTGTGTGTATTGGGAAACAATGCTTGTGTCCAACATGTTTGCATTATATTCAATATGAATAATTCTGAATTAATAGGGTTTGTACAACAGAATGCATCATGGGATTTTTTGTTTTTTTGTTGGCGATACTCCGCCATATTGAGAGGACTCAAGAGAGCTGTAGTACTGTAAAATCCTGAATCCACTTAAATATACCAAGGCTAATGAAAACTTTGTTTTGCCACGTCTCGCTTAAGAAACGCTGTGGCAGTTTCAAACACAACAATGTCTCCCCATAATGACAAATAATATCAAGATTAATTACTAAACAATGAGCAAAAAAAACCTTACTAACATAATAACTAACATGCCAGTGCTCCTTCCAAAATGGAGGTCGTTGCGATGTGACATTGCGATGTACAAACCTTATTGTATCTTTTTAGATTTGTCTCAATGTGTTTGTTCTGCCTGCCATTCGTTACTTTACTGCAACTTCATCGGTTTGTTTAAAGTATCAATACAATTATAAAAGTGATTTTTCCTCTTCTGAACTATTATATCTATTTTAACATGGACACAAAATGTCTACTGTGTGAAAAATAAACTCACTAAAGGCCAGTACACTTAGACCTGACTACTCAGATCTGCAGTACTCTGCACTCTGCAGTGTACTATGTAGGCCTACAGAGTGTATCTATGGTCCATCTCTATAGTACAGTAGGCCTACAGAGTACCTATCTGGTCCGTCTGTATAGTTCAGTTGGCCTACAGAGTGGATATGGGTGCCAGGGTGCTGGAGCCCAGATACACATATATATGTTAATATAAGATATCATGTTACAGGTCTGTCTCAATCGCTCTCTGTCTCCTATCATACATACAAAGTTAACATTGATATTGTGATAACAGTGATAACCAATAAGTTATTTGACTTAACTCATTGTTTTGCTGATCAACATATTGTCTTGTTTATACACTTGTTACTTTTAATGATTCCTTAATTGGAAATAATATATAACATGACAACAAGGTTGTCTGAAGTCTAGAAATAAGATTAAATTATTTTTAGGTGGAACATTCTTCATTATCATCCGCATTACAGCAGAAGTAGAAAAAAAGCGGAAATACATTTTCTCACGTAACATGACGAAAAGATACTTGTGGCGATGATGAAACACATAACACGCTCTGGGAACGGTGAGCTGACATGTACATGAACCGACTGGAGCGTGTGTTAGACTCTACAGAGATGTCTGCTGCTACAGGTGAGTCTGATATGCCATTGCATTATTATTACATTTGTCTCTAAGGAAATAATAATGCAAATCAAAGAACACATACACTAAGGCTTAGTGTATGTCTCATGTGTAACCTTGATATCCAAGCTCTCCAAGTTCTGTTAAAGCCACTGTTCCTAGAGTACCTTTTCTTTTCTACAGTCAGATTACTGTTCACGATTCAGCACATTTCTTAATAATTATTGTATATATATATATATATATAATCAAACATGCATCTAAAGGTAACATTACATATTTCTTCAAACTATAGGGCTGTTTGCCAACCTGGTTTGTCAAATCCAGTGTCTCTGATGTAAATAAGCGGCTAAATTAGGTGTTATTGTTAATAAGGCTTCAAGTTACGAAGAAAATGGTTATTCTTTAACTATTATATTAATACATGAGTGTGTCTATGCTAAAGTGACCAGATTTCTGAAATGTAAAATGGGGACATTTGTAGTTTGGCGGTCCATATATCACCAAAATATCTGATGTTATTATTTCTGAAATGAAAAAAAGGACATATTTACGTTGCCTATTCTTATCTTTTATATCCTATAATGTCGATAGATAGTCCCCCCCGCGTAGCGAGGTTGCGTCTCAGCCTATCAGACAGACAAGAGACTAATTACCAACTGTCTACTAATTAATATTCATGAAAAAGCTGGACCCTTTGCCATTTAAATATCTATTTTTTTTTTTTTTTTTTAACTGGGACATTTCCGGGTCCCCGAAAAACGGGGACGTCTGGTCCCCCTATTCTATGCAAGGATTTATCTGAATTATTAAGACATATAATTAGACTGATTGTTTTGGCCAGACTGTCCTGGTGTGTGGGGTTGGATATATATGTTAACATGGTGTCTGATCCGGGCCGCACCTTGCAAATATTAAACATGTTCATTAGCAGGAACTTGGTAGGATTCAGGCAGTAGAAGTGATGCAACATGTGTGTTGCTAGTGAACTGTAATGCCACCTCCTCATGGTTGCTTTTTGCAGGAGAAGAGAATCGTCATGAGGAGGCGGACACTGAGTACGATGATGTCCAAGTACTGAATGGTGACCTGGAGCAGAGGACCTCTGCTGGTGGAAACGGTGAGTTGCATGTCACAGCAAATCTGTAGACTACGGACTATATTTTGTCATCATTAAAAATTATTATGGGAACTATTGATTGTCTTTAACACATTTCCTGAATCAATAAAAAGGAAAACAACACCAAGGATGGTCTGGGTCAGGCAACTACAAACCTAATATCTGCACTTCAGTGATGAGTTTTATGTTAGTTTTGCAGAGAGAGACACACGGACACATGTGGTTATGAGGGTTTCAGTCTGGATGGTTTCCAGACAGAGAGTCTCTCTAATTATTGTTTCTCATTGTGATTCAGATCAAAAACATACTTTTAAGTGTGTGGTGATATGTTTGGGAATCCTCTGTGTAATTCTGGCAACGATGCTCATCACCCGCTCTTTATACGGTAACTAATAACTATAAATGTGGTGTTACAAATTGATTGATTGATTAATTGGTTAAACTGGAGTATTTCCTTTTATGGCTGAACGTTGGTTTGATGCTCGATCATGGTTGTTGTTGTTGTCTTTTACAGTTTTTTTAAGTGAATTGCAACTAGAGGCTAAAATAAAAGAGGCGAGTAGACTGAAATTAACCTGTGCTCAGAGCCCCATTGATGCATACTGCCACACAGAGTACAAGAGTTTAGGTAAGATTAAACTCATCTCTCAGATATTGTATTGAACAAAAAAACACAAATATAGTCCAATGACAGTTACTCACAAACGGCATGTGCTGCTCGTTGCTTTGTCTCCGCTTGTGTTTAGTGTGTAGGCCTTGTGAAGATGGTTGGATCCATAATAGATCCAGCTGCTATGTGGTTTTCGACCATGAGAATAAACTGGAGAGGAAGACGTGGTCTGAAGCTCGGGATGCCTGCAGGGGAAGGAACGCAGATTTGGTCGTAATAAACGATGAGGAGGAACAGGTAAACGTGTTACTAGCCGGAGAGCAGTGAGCGGGATTCAAGAGTCAAATTATCATTATAGGGGGAAAAAATGAATTCACAATTAATTAAGTTATTGTTTGTCAACAGGCGCTTCTCTACAATAACAGCTATGGTTCTACTGATGCCAGTGAGGGCTACTGGCTGGGCCTGTCAAAACCAGCTGGGACTGGGAAATGGAGTTGGGTTGACGGGACCGAAGTGACTCTCAGGTAAGACAACATATCAAACACTTTGAATCCTCTGATCTGTCTACAGTCATCTGACCCAAACACCTCCTCCTCCTCCTCCCAATACACACCCACAGATACTGGACAGGAGTGAACGGTACCGGGTCCAATTCCCACTGTGCACTAATATGGAAAAACGAAAGACCCTTTGGCTGGAGTACTGTGGACTGCAAGGAGAAAAGACGATGGATGTGTGAAAAGAAGATCTTTAGCTATCAGGTTGGAAAGAAATAGAGAGTACACGGTTCTAGACATATGGTTTTTTTAATATTTTACTTTATTTTAGGAGCTGGTATGAAATCCACTTGAATCTCAACACTTAAGTTTTACTTAAATGTTGGCTTTTTAAATGTTCATAGATTGTTACTTTAACTATCAGCATTTACAATAAAACCATCACCAATTTGTGTGTGTGTATTGGAAAACAATGCTTGTGTCCAACATGTTTGCATAATATTCAATATGAATAATTCTGAATTTATAGAGTTAGTACAACATAATGCATCATGGGATTTTTTGTTTTTTTGTTGGCGATACTCCGCCATATTGAGAGGACTCAAGAGAGCTGTAGTACTGTAAAATCCTGAATCCACTTAAATATACCAAGGCTAATGAAAACTTTGTTTTGCCACGTCTCACATGAGAAACGCTGTGGCAGTTTCAAACACAACAATGTCTCCCCATAATGACAAATAATATCAAGATTAATTACTAAACAATGAGCAAAAAAAACCCTTACTAACATAATAACTAACATGCCAGTGCTCCTTCCAAAATGGAGGCGGTCGTTGCGATGTGACATTGCGATGTACAAACCTTATTGTATCTTTTAGATTTATCTCAATGTGTTTGTTCTGCCTGCCATTCGTTACTTTACTGCAACTTCATCTGTTTGTTTAAAGTATCAATGAAATTATAAAAGTGATTTTTCCTCTTCTGAACTATTATATCTATTTTAACATAAACACAAAATGTCTACTGTGTGAAAATAAACTCACTAAAGGCCAGTACACTTAGACCTGACTACTCAGATCTGCAGTACTCTGCACTCTGCAGTGTACTGTGTAGGCCTACAGAGTGTCTCTCTGGTCCGTCTCTATAGTGCAGTAGGCCTACAGAGTCGCTCTGGTCCGTCTCTATAGTGCAGTAGGCCTACAGAGTGTCTCCCTGGTCCATCTCTATAGTGCAGTAGGCCTACAGAGTGTCTCTCTGGTCCGTCTCTATAGTACAGTAGGCCTACAGAGTACCTTCCTGGTCCGTCTGTATAGTTCATAATCATGACATGACACCTGTCACTGTCTGTTTATGAATGCTTATGACAGTCGTCATTAAGTGTCATTCAGTAAATTATGTCACTTTTAATTCCAAGTTGACATTGTTTGAGATGTCTTTGTTATGACAACTTGACATAGACCAAAACAACATAACCTGTCATAAACATGACATAGAAGACCTTATTATCAAACTTTGAAAATCTATTTAGCTTTACGTCTTAATGTGACATTAAACTCATATACTCATATTGATAGCTTTGACATTGTAGTGTGGAATCTTGTCATTTTGTTGGTTCTTCCTAGTGATATATGACATTAAGGTGTCATTAAGTGTAATTACATGGTCATGTCAGTTTATAACAGTGTCGTGAAAGTTTTCCTTGACTTAAAGTAAAGTGGAACACTTTGAACATTTCATTAAGATGTCATTAAGTGTAATTACACGTCATGTCAGTTTATAACAGTGTTATGAATGTTTTCCTTGACTTCAAGTAAAGTGGAACACTGAACATTTCATTAAGATGTCATTTAGTGTAATTTCACAGTCAAATCATTTAAATGCCTTAAAAGCAACAGACAAGTCAAGACATTATTTTACTTCTTGAAGAGATACTTTCAAATGTATTGTATTTGAACACAAAACAATTTGTGAGAAAAATACTCACACAAAACACACACATTACTGTTATAACTCCTCAAACAGAGGGTTCACATACAGTATGCTGCAGTACACACATTCTTTGTTTTGGGTTTTCAAAGTTTGATAATAAGGTCTTCTATGTCATGTTTATGACAGGTTATGTTGTTTTGGTCTATGTCAAGTTGTCATAACAAAGACATCTCAAACAATGTCAACTTGGAATTAAAAGTGACATAATTTACCGAATGACACTTAATGACGACTGTCATAAGCATTCATAAAGTGTCATGACAGGTGTCATGTCATGATTACGACAGCATCATGACAGTCTTATTCACCCGCCTTCAAGTAAAGTGTTACCAAAATGTCTACTGTGTGAAAATAAACTCACTAAAGGCCAGTACACTTAGACCTGACTACTCAGATGTGCAGTACTCTGCACTCTGCAGTGTACTATGTAGGCCTACAGAGTGTCTCTCTGGTCCATCTCTATAGTGCAGTAGGCCTACAGAGTACCTTCCTGGTCCGTATGTATAGTTCAGTTGGCCTACAGAGTGGATATGGGTGCCAGGGTGCTGGAGCCCAGATACACATATATATGTTAATATAAGATATCATGTTACAGGTCTGTCTCAATCACTCTGTCTCCTATCTTACATACAAAGTGAACTTTGATATTGTCAACAGTGATAACCAATAAGCTATTTGACTTAACTCATTGTTCTGCTGATCAATGTATTGTCTGGTTCATACACTTGTTACTTTTATTGATTCCTTAATTGGAAATAATATATAACATGACAGCAAGGTTGTCTGAAGTCTAGAAATGAGATCAAATTATTTTTAGGTGGAACATTCTTCATTATCATCCGCATTATAGCAGAAGTAGAAAAAAAGCGGAAATACATTTTCTCACATAACATGACGAAAAGATACTTGTGGCGATGATGAAGCACATAACACGCTCTGGGAACGGTGAGCTGACATGTACTTGAACCGACTGGAGCGTGGGTTAGACTCTACAGAGATGTCTGCTGCTACAGGTGAGTCTGATATGCCATTGCATTATTATTACCTTAGTCACTAAGGAAATAATAATGCAAATCAAAGAACACATACACTAAGGCTTAGTGTATGTCTCATGTGTAACCTTGATATCCAAGCTCTCCAAGTTCTGTTAAAGCCACTGTTCCTAGAGTACCTTTTCTTTTCTACAGTCAGATTACTGTTCATGATTCAGCACATTTCTTAATAATTATTGTATATATATATATATATATATATATATATATATATATATATATATATATATATATATATATATATATATATAATTATTGTATATATATATATATATATATATATATATATATATATATAATCAAACATGCATCTAAAGGTAACATTACATATTTCTTCAAACTATAGGGCTGTTTGCCAACCTGGCTTTGTCAAATCCAGTGTCTCTGATGTAAATAAGTGGCTAAATTAGGTGTTATTGTTAATAAGGCTTCAAGTTACGAAGAAAATGGTTATTTTTTAACTATTATATTAATACATGAGTGTGTCTATGCTAAAGTGACCAGATTTCTGAAATGTAAAATGGGGAGATTTGTAGTTTGGCGGTCCATATATCAACAAAATATCTGATGTTATTATTTCTGAAATGAAAAAAGGACATATTTACGTTGCCTATTCTTATCTTTTATATCCTATAATGTCGATAGATAGTCCCCCCCCGCGTAGCGAGGTCGCGTCTCAGCCTATCAGACAGACAAGAGACTAATTACCAACTGTCTACTAATTAATATTCATGAAAAAGCTGGACCCTTTGCCATTTAAATATCTATTCTTTTTTTTTTTATTTAAACGGGGACATTTCTGGGTCCCCAGAAAACGGGGACATCTGGTCCCCTTATACTATGCAAGGATTTATCTGAATTATTAAGACATATAAATAGACTGATTTTTTTGGGCAGACTGTCCTGGTGTGTGGGGTTGGATATATATGTTAACATGGTGTCTGATCCGGGCCGCACCTTGCAAATACTAAACATGTTCATTAGCAGGAACTTGGTGGTTTCAGGCAGTAGAAGTGATGCAACATGTGTGTTGCTAGTGAACTGTAATGCCACCTCCTCATGGTTGCTTTTTGCAGGATAAGAGAATCGTCATGAGGAGGCGGACACTGAGTACGATGATGTCCAAGTACTGAATGGTGACCTGGAGCAGAGGACCTCTGCTGGTGGAAACGGTGAGTTGCATGTCACAGCAAATCTGTAGACTATGGACTATATTTTGTCATCATTAAAAATTATTATGGGAACTATTGATTGTCTTTAACACATTTCCTGAATCAATAAAAAGGAAAACAACACCAAGGATGGTCTGGGTCAGGCAACTACAAACCTAATATCTGCACTTCAGTGATGAGTTTTATGTTAGTTTTGCAGAGAGAGACACACGGACACATGTGGTTATGAGGGTTTCAGTCTGGATGGTTTCCAGACAGAGTGTCTCTAATTATTGTTTCTCATTGTGATTCAGAACAAAAACATACTTTTAAGTGTGTGGTGATATGTTTGGGAATCCTCTGTGTAATTCTGGCAGCTATGCTCATCACCCGCACTTTATACGGTAACTAATAACTATAACTGTGGTGTTACAAATTGATTGATTGATTAATTGGTTAAACTGGAGTATTTCCTTTGATGGCTGAACATTGGTTTGATGCTCGATCATGGTTGTTGTTGTTGTCTTTTACAGTTTTTTTAAGTGAATTGCAACATTCAAAATTCAACCAATCGGCTCTGCTGGCATACAAAGACCACTTGGGGGAGGTTGTGGGAAACCTCACATCAGCCGATGAAAACCTGGTGATGAGTCACAGCAACCTGAGCAGAAGCTGTGGTATTTTACAGAATGAAACCCAGGAACTGAGGACAGAACTAGAGGCTAAAATAAAAGAGGCGAGTAGACTGAAATTAACCTGTGCTCAGAGCCCCATTGATGCATACTGCCACACAGAGTACAAGAGTTCAGGTAAGATTAAACTCATCTCTCAGATATTGTATTGAACAATAAAACACAAATATAGTCCAATGACAGTTACTCACAAACGGCATGTGCTGCTCGTTGCTTTGTCTCCGCTTGTGTTTAGTGTGTAGGCCTTGTGAAGATGGTTGGATCCATAATAGATCCAGCTGCTATGTGATTTTCGACCATGAGAATAAACTGGAGAGGAAGACGTGGTCTGAAGCTCGGGATGCCTGCAGGAGAAGGAACGCAGATTTGGTCGTAATAAACGATGAGGAGGAACAGGTAAACGTGTTACTAGCCGGAGAGAAGTGAGCGGGATTCAAGAGTCAAATTATCATTATAGGGAAAAAAAATGAATTCACGATTAATTAAGTTATTGTTTGTCAACAGGCGCTTCTCTACGATAACAGCTATGGTTCTACTGATGCCAGTGAGGGCTACTGGCTGGGTCTGTCAAAACCAGCTGGTACTGGGAAATGGAGTTGGGTTGACGGGACCGAAGTGACTCTCAGGTAAGACAACATATCAAACACTTTGAATCCTCTGATCTGTCGACAGTCATCTGACCCAAACACCTCCTCCTCCTCCCAATACACACCCATAGATACTGGACAGGAGTGAACGGTACCGGGTCCAATTCCCTCTGTGCACTAATATGGAAAAACGAACAGAAGAAACCCTTTGGCTGGAGTACTGTGTACTGCAAGGAGAAAAGACGATGGATGTGTGAAAAGAAGATCTTTAGCTATCAGGTTGGAAAGAAATAGAGAATACACGGTTCTAGACATATGTTTTTTTAATATTTTGCTTTATTTTAGGAGCTGGTATGAAATCCACTTGAATCTCAACACTTAAGTTTTACTTCAATGTTGGCTTTTTAAATGTTCATAGATTGTTACTTTAACTATCAGCATTCACAATGAAACCATCACCAATTTGTGTGTGTGTATTGGGAAACGATGCTTTTGTCCAAATTGTTTGCACATTACTCATTATGAATAATTCTGAATTTCTAGGGTTTGTACAACAGAATGCATCATGGGATTTTTTGTTTTTTTGTTGGCGATACTCCGCCATATTGAGAGGACTCAAGAGAGCTGTAGTACTGTAAAATCCTGAATCCACTTAAATATACCAAGGCTAATGAAAACTTTGTTTTGCCACGTCTCACATGAGAAACGCTGTGGCAGTTTCAAACACAACAATGTCTCCCCATAATGACAAATAATATCAAGATTAATTACTAAACAATGAGCAAAAAAACCTTACTAACATAATAACTAACATGCCAGTGCTCCTTCCAAAATGGAGGTCGTTGCGATGTGACATTGCGATGTACAAACCTTATTGTATCTTTTTAGATTTGTCTCAATGTGTTTGTTCTGCCTGCCATTCGTTACTTTACTGCAACTTCATCGGTTTGTTTAAAGTATCAATACAATTATAAAAGTGATTTTTCCTCTTCTGAACTATTATATCTATTTTAACATGGACACAAAATGTCTACTGTGTGAAAAATAAACTCACTAAAGGCCAGTACACTTAGACCTGACTACTCAGATCTGCAGTACTCTGCACTCTGCAGTGTACTATGTAGGCCTACAGAGTGTCTCTCTGGTCCATCTCTATAGTGCAGTAGGCCTACAGAGTGTCTCTCTGGTCCATCTCTATAGTGCAGTAGGCCTACAGAGTGTCTCTCTGGTCCATCTCTATAGTGCAGTAGGCCTACAGAGTGTCTCTCTGGTCCATCTCTATAGTGCAGTAGGCCTACAGAGTGTCTCTCTGGTCCGTCTCTATAGTGCAGTAGGCCTACAGAGCGTCTCCCTGGTCCATCTCTATAGTACAGTAGGTCTACAGAGAGTCTCTCTGGTATGTCTCTATAGTGCAGTAGGCCTACAGTGTCTCTGTGGTCCATCTCTATAGTACAGTAGGCCTACAGAGAGTCTCTCTGGTATGTCTATATAGTGCAGTTGGTCTACAGAGTGGATATGGGAGCTAGGGTCCAAAGAAGGTTAAGACTGTATGGTGTCAATAGCAAACTCCTGCTTTTGTTTTTCCAAATGATTTTAGAGAGTGTGATATACGCTACAGCATGCAGACCTGGTATGGAAATCTATCAGTTCAGTTGAAATCCAAGTTGGGGCGTCTGATCAGTACAGCGTTTAATATTGTAGGTTACCAAGAAAAGTGCTACCTACAGTCACTGTACGAAAAATCTGTGCTCAGGGAGGCACATAAGATTCTGGATGACCCAACCCACATTCTAAATCAGGAACTAGAGTTTTTACCTTCAGGCAGAAGACTTAGAATGCCGAACTGCAGGCTAAAAAGGTATAAAAATTCATTCATCCCAGCTGCCATTAAGATGCTAAACAGTAAGAAATGACTGTGTTACCCACTTTTACCCCCACTCTGTTGTGCACTTTGCATGTCTGTGTTGTCCATACCTTGTGTACTGTATATGTTATGTTATGTATGTTGTAAGTGTGTGACGCAGTGACTGCTGCCCAAGACAAATTTCCCCCTTGGGGGACATTAAAGTATATTTTATCTTTTATCTTATCTTATCTTATCTTATCTTATCTTTATCTTATCTTTATCTTATCTTATCTTTTATCTTTATCTTAAATACAAACTATACACATTTATATGTTAATATAAGATATCATGGTACAGGTCTGTCTCAATCGCTCTCTCCTATCTTACATACAAAGTGAACATTGATATTGTCAACAGTGATAACCAATAAGCTATTTGACTAAACTCATTGTTTTGCTGATCAACATATTGTCTTGTTCATACACTTGTTACTTTTAATGATTCTTTAATTGGAAATAATATATAACATGACAACAAGGTTGTCTGAAGTCTAGAAATAAGATCAAATTGTTTATAGGTGGAACATTCTTCATTATCATCCGCATAATAGCAGAAGTAGAAAAAAAAGCAGAAATGCATTTTCTCACGAAACATGACGAAAAGATACTTGTGGTGATGATGAAACACATAACACGCTCTGGGAACGGTGAGCTGACATGTACATGAACCGACTGGAGCGTGGGTTAGACTCTACAGAGATGTCTGCTGCTACAGGTGAGTCTGATATGCCATTGCATTATTATTACCTTTGTCACTAAGGAAATAATAATGCAAATCAAAGAACACATACACTAAGGCTTAGTGTATGTCTCATGTGTAACCTTGATATCCAAGCTCTCCAAGTTCTGTTAAAGCCACTGTTCCTAGAGTACCTTTTCTTTTCTACAGTCAGATTACTGTTCACCATTCTGCACATTTCTTAATAATTATTGTATATGTATATATATATATATATATATATATATATATATATATATATATATATATATATATATATATATAATCAAACATAGGGCTGTTTGCCAACCTGGCTTTGTCAAATCCAGTGCCTCTGATGTAAATAAGTGGCTAAATTAGGTGTTATTGTTAATAAGGCTTTTTAGTTACTTAGAAAATGGTTTTTCTTTAACTATTGTATTAATACATGAGTGTGTCTATTGATGTTATTATTTCTGAAATGAAAAAAGGGACATATTTACATTGCCTATTCTTATCTTTTATATCCTATAATGTCGATAGATAGACCCCCCACGTAGCGAGGTCGCGTCTCAGCCTATCAGACAGACACGAGACTAATTACCAACTGTCTACTAATTAATATTCATGAGAAAGCTGGACCCTTTGCCATTTAAAAATGTATTCTTTTTTTTTGTTTTTAAACGGGGACATTTCCGGGTCCCCAGAAAATGGGGACGTCTGGTCCCCCTATTCTATGCAAGGATTTATCTGAATTAATATAAATAGACTGATTTTTTTAGCCAGACTGTCCTGGTGTGTGGGGTTGGATATACAGTATATGTTAACATGGTGTCTGATCCGGGCCGCACCTTGCAAATACTAAACATGTTCATTAGCAGGAACTTGGTGGTTTCAGGCAGTAGAAGTGATGCAACATGTGTGTTGCTAGTGAACTGTAATGCCACCTCCTCATGGTTGCTTTTTGCAGGAGAAGAGAATCGTCATGAGGAGGCGGATACTGAGTACGATGATGTCCAAGTACTGAATGGTGACCTGGAGCAGAGGACCTCTGCTGGTGGAAACGGTGAGTTGCATGTCACAGCAAATCTGTAGACTATAGACTATCAGTAGGCCTGGGAGTGGTATATACATTGTTTTTGATCAGAATCAGAATCAAGTTTATTGCCAAGTAGGATTGTTCTGTACATACAAGGAATTCGACTTGGTGTAATTGGTGCATAATAATTAATTAAAATATAAACAATATAAATATCTATACAATATCTAAAAACAAAGGAGCAGCAAAGGTCGTGGGATGGGGGTAGTGGGGGGGGTGATTGCATATCTGTATATATGTACGTATGTATGTATGTATGTATGTATGTATGTATGTATGTATATGTATAGTCCGTAAGTGTGAAGGCCTGGGGAGTTGCCTCGCCTGGCACCACAATCTCGGTGCATGGAGACAATCAGGTCCCAGATAGAGTCAACAACAACAGGTGTCTGTGGGGAGTGGGGGGGGGGAATGCAAGAGCGTTGTTCTCCAGGGGGATTGTTGTGTTCCAGCAGTGGCCTTGGCCGAGGCAAGTGCCGAATGGGGGGGGGGGGGGGCGAAAGATAAAAATTGCGGGTGTTTGGTCTTGGGGCGAGTAGAAGGACTAATATGCTACGTTAGTTAGTGTAGCATTTAGGTCCGGGCCTTGTTGAGCAGGCTAGTGGCGGATGGGAAAAAACTGTTCTTGTGGCGGAGGTTTTGGTCCTGATGGACCGCAGCCTCCTACCAGAGGGGAGTGTCTCAAAGAGTTTGTGTCCGGGGTGGGAGGGATCAACCACAATCTTTCCTGCACGCCTCAGGGTCCTGGAGGTGTACAGGGCCTGGAGCGACGGCAGATTGCAGCCAATCACCTTCTCTGCAGACCGAATGACACGCTGCACTCTGCCCTTGTCCTTGGCGGTGGCAGCAGCATACCAGATGCTGATGGAGGAGGTGAGGATGGACTCAATGATGGAGGAGTAGAAGTGCACCATCATTGTCCTTGGCAGGTTGAATTTCTTCAGCTGTCGCAGGAAGTACATCCTCTGCTGGGCTTTCTTGATGAGGGAGCTGATGTTCAGCTCCCACTTGAGGTCCTGGGAGATGATGGTTCCCAGAAAGCGGAAGGACTCCACAGTGTCAATTGTGGAGTCACAGAGGGTGATTGGGGGCAGGTGAGGCTGAGTTCTTCCTGAAATCCACAACCATCTCCACCCTCTTTAGAGCGTTGAGCTCTAGGTTATTTTGGTGGCACCATGTCACCAGATGGTCAGCCTCCCACCTGTAGGCAGACTCGTCACCATCAGAAATGAGTCCGATGAGGGTGGTGTCATCCACAAACTTCAGAAGCTTGACGGACTGGTGACTGGAGGTGCAGCTGTTCGTGTACAGGGAGAAGAGCAGAGGGGATAGAACGCAGCCCTGGGGGGAACCGGTACTGATTGACTGGGAGTGGGAGACATGTTTTCCCAGCTTCACATGCTGATTCCTGTCAGACAAGAAGTCAGTGATCCACCTGCAGGTGGAGTCAGGCACACTCAGCTGGGAGAGCTTCTCCTGAAGCAGAGCCGGGATGATGGTATTAAAGGCAGAGCTGAAATCCACACACAGGATCCTGGCGTAGGTTCCTGCGGAGTCCAGGTGCTGGAGGATGTAATGGAGGGCCAAGTTGACTGCATCGTCTACAGACCTGTTGGCTCTGTAGGCGAACTGCAGGGGGTCCAGGAAGGGGTCGGTGATGTATTTCAGGTGTGACAGCACAAGGCACTCAAAGGACTTCATGACCACAGAGGTCAGGGCGACGGGTCTGAAGTCGTTATGTCCTATGGTCCTTGGCTTCTTGGGAACAGGGATGATTGTAGAGGTCTTGAAGCAGGCTGGCATGTGACATGTCTCCAGTGAGGTGTTGAAAATATCTGTGAACACTGGAGACAGCTGATCAGCGCAGTGCTTCAAGGTGGATGGGGAGACAGAATCCGGTCCAGCTGCTTTCTGGGGTTTCAGGGGTTCTGTCTCCTGAAGAGTTTGTTGACGTCCCTCTCATGGATGGAAAGAGTCATCACTGAGGTGGGTGGGGGAGTGGGGGGGGGGACCTTTAAGGTGGGCATTGGTGGAGGTGCCCAGGCCCCTGCTGAGGAGGGGGAGGTGGAGGTGATACACTGGAGCTGGAGTTGTTGGGAGGAGTCGTGCGGGATGGTTGCAGGACTGTCCCTTTTTCTCTCAAAGCAGCAGTAGAACTCGTTCAGGTCGTTGGCTAAAGTCGTTGATTGAGTGGGGGGCTTCTTCCTTATCCAACCTTAACCTTCTGAGTTTGGCTGTGAACCAGGGTTTGTCTTTGTTGTAACTCATCCTGGTGCGTGATGGTACACAGCAGTCCTCACAGAAGCTGATGTATGACGTCACAGCCTCTGTGTACTCATCCAGACTGTTGGTAGCAGTCCTGAACACATTCCAGTCAGTAGAGTCCAAACACGCCTGGAGAACCTCCACCGCCTCACTGGTCCACTTCCTTGAAGTCCTCACTACAGGTTTGCAGAGCTTTAGTTTCTGCCTGTACGCAGGAATCAGGTGGACCATGACATGGTCAGAGTGGCCCAGTGCACCCTGGGGGACGGCGTGATAAGCATCCCTGACTGTGGTGTAACAGTGATCCAGAATGTTCTCCCCCCTGGTCGGGCATTTAATAACCTGTCTGTATTTAGGGAGATTGTGAGTGAGATTCCCTTTGTTGAAGTCACCAAGGACGATAACTAAATAGTCTGGGTTGGACCGCTCCACACACAGGATCTGGTTGGCCAGCATGCTAATCCTGCACATTAGCCTGCGGCGGGATGTAAACACCGACCAGAATGAATGAAGCAAACTCACGGGGTGAGTAAAAAGGCTTACAGTTTATGATGAAAGATTCCAGATCAGGAGAACAGTGCTGCTGGATCACTGTCACGTCGTTGCACCAACCGCTGTTGATGTAGAAACAGATCCACCTTTAGTTCAGTGTCTCTGTCCGCTCTGCAGAGTTGGAAGCCTGCCAGGTGCAGCGCAGAGTCCGGTATTAGTTCACTAAGCCATGTCTCCATGAAGCACAAAACAACAGATGAAGGAAAGTCCCTGTTCTTTCCCAACTATTCCCAAAATATTCTCGGTAAAGGTGTGCGTAATCCGCGCTGGCGAAGACGCACAAGCGCACCGGCCCGTCTCCCTCTCCTCCGTGTGATGTTCTTTGAGGAAGAAGGCTGCCGACACAGGATCGCTTTAACTCACTTTATTTGTTTAACTTTAGTTATATTAATCTACGAAGCAAATGGAGGAGAATTGTAAAATTCACGCGCGTGGAGCTCCCCTTAGCTGGGTATCTGTCCAGATACGCTGCCCAGGGTTTCTCCCTTTCCCCGGATGTGTAGTTTGGTAGTATCTGGGCAGGCGTGGCCTCTATGACGCATCATATGCTCTGATTGGCTAGTGTTGAGCGCCCGCCCCCAGTGTATTATGTGTGCCGCCATCTTGTGACCAGGTGCGGTTAATACAACTTATATTTATATTTATAGTCCTTAGTAGCTATGTGAGGATATTACAGTCTGTTGATACATATGTGCGGTTATCCATTCGTCACATCCGGCGTTTCACTGCGTGAGCAAAGGACTGCGCACCTTTGACCAGAATGTCCAAAATGTCCAGTGTAGGGAGAAGAAAAGTAGGAAATAAATCATCTGGTGTTGTTACCCTGATGTTCCTGAGCTCTTCACTGGTGAAATAGCCCCGGGTACAATCACCAAAAACAGAGTTAAAGCACTAAACAAAACAAAACAGCGCGCACCAACACACCGAGGCAGCCATCCGTGGCGCCATCTTGTTATCATTAAAAGAAATATTATGAGAACTATTGATTATGTTTAACTAATTTCCTGAATCAATAAAAAGGAAAATGACACCAAGGATAGTCTGGGTCAAGCAACTACAAACCTAATATCTGATGAATGATGAGTTTGATGTTAGTTTTGCAGAGAGACACGTGGTTATAAGGGTTTCAGTCTGGATGGTTTTCAGACAGAGAGTGTCTCTAATTATTGTTTCTCATTGTGATTCAGATCAAAAACATACTTTTAAGTATGTGGCGATATGTTTGGGAATCCTCTGTGTAATTCTGGCAACGATGCTCATCACCCGCTCTTTATACGGTAACTAATATCCATAAATGTGGTGTTACAAATTGATTGATTGATTGGTTAAACTGGAGTATTTACTTTGATGGCCGAACGTTGGTTTGATGATCGATCGTTGTTGTTGTTGTTGTATTTGTTGTTTGTTTTTGTTGTTGTTGTCTTTTACAGTTTCTACGAAAGAGTTGGTAAGTGAATTGCAACATTCAACAGAAAACCAATCAGTTCTGCTGGCATACAAAGACCACTTGACTTGCTGTTGGTCCACAGCACAAAACATAATCGTTTCACAATAACGGCCATAAGATTGTGACATGGCTACGTTTTTTTGGCCTATTCTTTTCTATTGGCCTGCGGTCTGACAAAGCAAAACAAAATGGCTGATGTTCCTTTTATTCTCAGCGGAAAATGCAATAGTTTAAGATAGTTTTGGCATTAAAATGCGTTTTGATAACATTTATAGTGAGAAATGTTTTCATATATTTCATATTTTATTTTCATAATCATAGCTATTTCACGTTTTGACGTGAGACTGGGTTGTTGTGGGAAACCTCACATCAGCCAATGAAAATTATAGTTCTGTTATTGTTACTTATGGGCTCATCCCACGCGCTGAACATGTCAACAATGCACCAATCAACACATTTCCCACGGCACCGAGTATATATGGCCGCGTCGAGGGGGCTCTTCCTCCACGCTGTTCTTCCAGCAATGGAGGCGACCGCTGGTGTGAAACTAGACGGCTCCGCTACAATCACAGAACTGGAGTTATAATAACATAACTATCGTTCTAGTTCTTGTAGGCTACGGCATCTAAGCTTCGTCTTATGGGGTAAGGTGTTATTGGGCATACGTTTTTCGTTGTCTTGGTAGCACTTTGTATTATTGCATGCAGTTTTCAACTGGAGACACATACATACAACCGCCACTGTGGTGTGTTCTTTGAGGAAGGAGGCTGCCGACACAGGATCGCTTTAACTCACTTTATTTGTTTAACTTTAGTTATATTAATCTACAAAACAAATGGAGGGGTATTGTAAAATTCACGCGCGTGGAGCGACCCTTAGCTGTGTATCTGTCCAGATACGCTGCCTGTAGGGTTTCTGACTTTCCCCCACGTGTTGTTTGGTAGTATCTGGGCAGGCGTGGCCTCTATGACGCATAATATGCTCTGATTGGCTAGTGTTGAGCCCCCACCCCCAGTGTATTGTGTGCCGCCATCTGGTGACCAGGTGCGGTTAATACAACTTATATATATTTATTTTTATTCCTTTGTGGCTATGTGTAGATATTACAGCCTGTTGATACATATGTTATTATTTATTCTCAACACCACAAACTATTAGAACTTAATAACGGAGCAGTACACCATCTTCCAGTGGATATATTCATCCCCCCCGCCAGATCAACACCCGGGACTCCTGAGGCTGTGAGACGGAGGAGGAGACGCTGCGAGCGCCGACAGACGAGAGGCAAGCGCGGGGGAGTGTGGTCCAGGCTAAGGGCCAATCCGTTCAAAACACCGCTTCCCACCATCTTCTTATCAAATGCATGCTCAATCCGGAACAAGATGGATGAAATCCGACTGCGACTGTCGACACAGAAACACATGGACAACTGTAACAGCTTGATCTTCACAGAAACATGGTTGGACAGCGCAACCCCGGCGGCGGCTACCGAGCTAGCTGGCCACACTAACTACCGAGCTGACAGGACAGCAGACTCGGGTAAGAAGACCGGTGGAGGTTTGTGCATTTACCTCAACAATTCTTGGTGCACAAACACCACCATAGTTGAATAACTTTGCTGCCCTGACGTGGAATTCCTGATGCTTAAATGCAGACCATTTTATAAACCCCGTGAATTCAGTGTTGTTTACATCTGCGCTGTTTACATTCCGCCTGACCCAATGCTAAGCTAGCACTATCACAACTTTATAAATGTATACACAAATGTCTGGTTGCACACCCCGAAAGTACCTTTATTGTGGCGGGGGACTTCAATCATGCCAACTTAAAAACTGTACTTCACACGTTCCATCGTAATGTGAAATGTGCAACCAGAGGGAACAATATACTCGATCAGGTATATACCAACATAGCACATGCATACAGAGCTCAGGCCTATCCCTACCTGGGTCTCTCCGACCATGTTTCACTCCTCCTACACCCCTACTATACCCAGAAGGCCAGATCCACTAGGCCCGTAGTTAGGTCTGTTAGGACATGGCCTGAGGATGCAATCCCCAGACTCCAGGACTGCTTTGATTCCACTGACTGGGACGTCTTCAGAGGCCAGGAGGCACTGACACGGAGCTCTCTGGACTAATTCACAGTCTCGGTTTTGGATTACATTAACTTCTGTGGGGATACTGTCACATCCTCAAAGCAGGTCTGTGTCGCTCCAAACCAAAAACCCTGGATGACAGCAAAGCTAAAATCACGAATTAACGCCAGGGATATAGTATATAGATCAGGGGACACAGGCATACAGTGCAGCCAGGGCAGCTCTTAGAAGGGGCATCAGTTCTGCCAAACTAGTAAACAAGAACCGCATTGTGGCACACTCCTCAAACTCCTGGCAGGTGTGGGAGGGCATCAGGGCAATTACAGACTACAAGGGAGTTTCATCTCCCCCTGTCAACAGCTCTGCCACCTTAGCTGAGGAATTAAACATATTTTATGCCCGTTTTGATGAGATTTTGATTGAGATAACAAAGACTGTGTTGCCCCCCTCTCTCCCCTACTGACACAGCCCTAGTCCTGTGCACCCATGTCAGACTCTGCCTGCGCAACATCAACCCCAGGAAAGCAGTGGGACCAGATGGAGTACATGGGCGAGTGCTCAAAGACTCTAACACCGGTCTTCACTACCATCTTCAACCTGTCTCTGGCGACTTCAAGGCTCCCTGCATGCTTTAAATCAGCCACAATAGTTCCAGTCCCCAAGCAGTCTAAGGTCACAAACCTGAATGACTACAGGCCAGTGGCGCTCACCCCCATTGCTGCAAAATGTTTAGAGAGACTGGTCATCACACACATAAAAGCTGCCATACCGCCCTCACTAGATCAATACCAGTTTGCATACAGGAAGAACAGGTCAACAGAGGATGCCATTGCTATTGTTTTACACACTCTGCTACAACACCTAGAGCACAGGAGCACATATGCAAGGCTTCTCTTTGTTGATTTTAACTCAGCATTCAACACAATATTGCCAAACAAACTCCATAACAAACTACATGGACTTGGACTCAGCACCACATTATGCAACTGGATACTGGACTTTCTAACAAACCGCACACAATACGTAAGGGTAGGCAAGCACACGTCCTCCACTTTGACCATCAACACCGGGGCCCCCCAGGGTTGTGTGCTTAGCCCACTTCTCTACACACTTTTCACATACGACTGCAGCTCTTCCTCCCCATCCACCCATGTAATAAAATGTGCAGACGACACAACAATGCTCAGCCTCATCACCGGGAATGATGAGACTGCATATAGGCGAGAAGTCCAACTGCTGACAGCATGGTGCAGCAGCAACAACCTGGCTCTCAATACAAAAAAAACCAAGGAAGTAATTGTGGATTTCCGTAAGACTGGACAACTGAGCCACTCCCCCACTCCTCATTGGAAATGAGGTGGTGGAGAGGGTCTCTAGTTTTAGGTTTTTAGGTGTGACTGTGTCAGAGGACCTGTCATGGGGGAGAAACATCGCCTCTGCCACAGCGAAGGCCCAACAACGCCTCTACTTCCTCAGGAAGCTGAGATGGTCGAGACTGCCCCAGAGACTGTTGTGAAAAGCAGTTTCAAAAAATGAAACTCTTACTCACGCGTGTTCTTTAATGAAGCGATAGAAGAAGTTTTACCTTTAAGAAATAATCTGTTTTATTGTTAACCCCCAGTATAATGTGCAGAGTTTTACAGATATCTGGGTCCAACTACGTTTCCCCTGACAGAACAACAAAGTGTGTGTGTCAGTTCACGAAGTCTGAGCACCAACTATCCCTGACCCAGGATGTTATATACACAAACAGTGAAAATGTCATAACAAAGGCTGTCTCATCCGGCTGTTGACGTCTTCCCACCTCGTCCTCATGGTATCTGACTCCCAGCATGTACAGAGATAAGCCTGCCTGTTCTTTACTATCATATGACTATCGCTATGTACTCTGCTTATATCTCATGATTCTGTCTTACTTCAGCAGAAAGGCACCAAGGTTAATGTGACCCTAATTATTGGTCATATGGTAGATATAAATATAACCATACCTTTAAGACTCATGGTCAACTTCTACCACTGTGCAGTGGAGAGTGTGCTGACCTATGGGTTACTGGTGTGGTTTTCCGGCTGCACCAGCGCAGAGAAGGAGGCCATACACAGAGTGGTGAGAGCCGCAGGGAAGATCATTGGGGTCATCCTTCCAGACATCACGACTGTGTATACCTCCCGCTGCATGCGCCAAGTGGAAAATATCCTCCAGGACTATCTACACCCAGCACATCACCCTTTTCAACTATTGCCCTCTGGGAGAAGATATAGGTCCATCAGGCCCCCCCATTGGACACTGTGACATAATTGCCTCCAATACACCTCCATAACTATGACCTGGACTTTGCATTGCTGCAAAACACCCAACAACCCCACCCCCAGCAGATGTATATATCTTTATTTATTGCACTAAGCACTTTATTGGTTATGGGGAGTCTATGGGGTATTTATGAGTAGTTATGTGTAAAGTACTGGCTGACTGATTAAACGGATTCATGGAGATTCAATTATGTATAGATGTATGAATTGGTGGACAACGAAAACTACATGCCTGTGTGTTTTGCTCCAACGACATTTCGTTGTTACCTGTAACAATGACAATAAATAAACTGAACTGAACTGAGCTGCGAGCAGAGCCTGATACATGTACCCCTGCTGGACCCAAGTCTTCTCTGCTCCAGGTGAGGTGTCCCCCTGGCCTGTATAGCGGCTCGGCCACTTCGACGAGCTTGCTAGTTAGCTTGCTTGGAGCAATCATCTCGACTAGTGATAATTGCTGAAAGAAAAAGGAGGACGAGTGCCGCTCGACGCAGACTTATATACTCGGTGCCGTGGGAAATGTGGGCGGGGCCCACGTTGATTGGTGCATTGTTGAAATGTTCAGTGCGCGCGGGGGATAAGCCCATAAGGCGAAGCCTACAAGAAATAAAACCTGGTGATGAGTCACAGCAACCTGAGCAGAAGCTGTGATATTTTACAGAATGAAACCCAGGAACTGAGGACAAAACTAGAGGCTAAGATAAAAGAGGCGAGTAGACTCAACCTAACCTGTGCTCAGAGCACCATTGATGCATACTGCCGCATTGACAACAAGAGATCAGGTAAGATTAAACTCATTTCTCAGATATTGTATTGAACAATAAAACACAAATTTAGTCCAATGGCAGTTACTCACAAACGGCATGTGCTGCTCATTGCTTTGTCTCCGCTTGTGTTTAGCATGTAGGCATTGTGAAGATGGTTGGATCCATAATAGATTCAGTTGCTATGTGATTTTCCACTATGAGTATGAACTGGTGTGGAAAACGTGGTCTGAAGCTCGGGATGACTGCAGGAGAAAGGGCGCAGATTTGGTCATAATAAACGATAAGGAGGAACAGGTAAACGTGTTACTAGCCGGGGAGCAGTGAGCGGGATTCAAGAGTCAAATTATCATTATAGGGAAGAAAATGAATTCACGATTAATTAAGTTGTCATCAACAGGCGCTTCTCTACGATAAAAGCTTTGGTTCTACTGATGCCAGTAAGGGCTACTGGCTGGGCCTGTCAAAACCAGCTGGGAAATGGGGTTGGGTTGACGGGACCGAAGTGACTCTCAGGTAAGACATATCCAACATATCAAACACTTTGAATCCTCTGATCTGTTTACAGTCATCTGACCCAAACACCTCCTCCTCCCAATACACACCCATAGATACTGGACAGGAGTGAACGATACCAGGTCCAGTTCCCGCTGTGCACAAATATGGAAAAACGAAAGACCCTTTGGCTGGAGTACTGCGGACTGCAAAGAGAAAAGACAATGGATGTGTGAAAAGAAGGCGCTTTTTATTTAGCTATTAAGTTGGAAAGAAATAGAGAATACACGGTTCTAGACATATGTTTTTTTAAATATTTTACTTTATTTTAGGGGCTGGTATGAAATCCACTTGAATCTTAAGTTCACTTAAATTTTACTTCAATGTTGGCTTTTTAAATGTTCATAGATTGTTACTTTAACTGAGCATTCACAATAAAACCATCACCAATTTGTGTGTGTGTATTTGGAAACAATGCTTGTGACCAAGATGTTTGCATAATATTCAATATGAATAATTCTGAATGTATAGGGTTTGTACAACATAATGCATCATGGGATTTTAGTTTTTTTTTGTTGCCGATACTTGGCGATAAGAAACGCTGTGGCAGTTTCAAACATAACAATGTCTCCCCCAAATAATATCAAGATTAATTACTAAACAATGAGCAAAAAAACCCTTACTACTAACATAGAGGGGGTCTGGAGGAGGGCTTCCCTGACATCCGATGTCTCCCCCCCCCCCCCCCCCCCCCCCCCCCAAACGGTCCTCAACATCCTGGACAGGGGGCAATATGCGGGTCCCTCGACGAGCTGACTCATTGGCTGGCTGGTCGGGGTGTTGCCGATGAAAGTTGGTCACAAGGTTGGGGTCCACAATATGGCGAGCAGGAACCCAGGACCTCTCTTCTGGACCCTAACCCTCCCAGTCCACAAGGTACTGGAGACCTCTACCCCGCCAACGAGAGCGAATCAGGTGACGCACTACATACACTGGACCGCCATCGACGATTCGTGGAGGGGGAGGTGGTTGTACCGCAGGGACCAAGGGACTGTTGTGGACTGGCTTGACCTTGGAGACATGGAAGGTTGGGTGAACTCTCATGGAACGCGGGAGATTCAGCCGGACTGCCACAGGATTGATGACCTTCTGGATTGTGAAAGGCCCGATGAACTTAGGTGCCATCTTTTTGGATTCCACCCGGAGAGGTAAGTCTCGGGTGGAGAGCCACACTTGCTGACCTGATTGGTAGGTAGGTGCAGGTGTACGGCGGCGGTTGGGAGTGGCAGCATAGCGACCCACAGAACGAAGAAGGGTGGAGCGAGCTTGGAGCCATGTTCTGCGGCAGCGGCGGATGAAGGCTTGGTCAGACGGGCAGGAAGTCTCCTTCTCTTGGGCTGGGAACAGTGGTGGTTGATAGCCGTATGCACACTGAAATGGGGAGAGGCCAGTGGCAGAGCAGACAAGGGAGTTATGAGCATATTCAACCCACAGTAGTTGTGACGACCAAGAAGAGGGCTTCTGGGAGGCCATGCACCGCAGGGCTGTTTCCAGTTCTTGGTTCATGCGCTCAGTCTGTCCATTGGTCTGGGGATGGAATCCAGAGGAAAGATGCGGTGGCACCCAGCAGACTGCATAATTCCCTCCAAAACACAGAAGAAAACTGGGGATCACAGTCCGACACCACATCAACAGGGAGGCCAGGCAGGCGGAACACATGGAGCAGGACCAACTGAGCAGTCTCTTTAGCAGTTGGGAGCTTGGGCAGAGGCACAAAATGGACCATCTTGATGACAGTGTGGCCGGCAGAGGTGGGAAGACCAGTAACAAAGTCCAAAGATATGTGGGACCATGGACGGTGAGGAACAGGAAGAGGTTGAAGCAGCCCAGCAGGAGGCCGGCGGGGAGGTCTTGTGTTGATTGCAAGTTGGA
Organism: Merluccius polli; assembly: GCA_030340625.1. Taxonomy (NCBI): domain Eukaryota; kingdom Metazoa; phylum Chordata; class Actinopteri; order Gadiformes; family Merlucciidae; genus Merluccius; species Merluccius polli. Next base: position 141,326 of record JAOPHQ010006577.1, read on the forward strand.
CAGGCTTTGACAAATTCCTGGACGTCTTCCTGCAAGGTGGACCACCAGAAACGTTGGAGAAGGGCATGCTGTGTCCGCTGAACACCAGGGTGGCAAGAGAGCTTGGATGAGTGGGCCCATAGCAGCACATCTGACCTCAAGGCTGGAGGGATGAAAAGGCAGTTTGACGGGCAGGAGCTGGGACCCAGCTGTCCTTCTGTGGCTGCTCTCACCCTCTCCTCTATGTCCCAGGTCAGCGTGGCAACAAGGCAAGGTGTAGGGAGGATGGGCTCAGGTCTATCAGCGGAATCCTCTGTCCTCTGGAACTGGCGGGCTTGACATTGCGAGACCCCGGATGGTAAGAGAGGGTGAAGTTGAAACGGGCAAAGAACAGGGACGAGCGGGCCTGGCGCGAGTTCAGTCATTTAGCTGAGCGTATATACTCCAAATTCTTGTGATCTGTCCACACAAGAAAAGGCTCCTTGGTGCCCTTCAACCAATGGTGCCACTCTTCTAGGGCCATCTTAACTGCCAACAGTTCCCTCTTGCCAATGTCATAATTTCGCTCAGCAGAGGACAGGCGCCGAGAGAAGAAGGCACAGGGATGGAGCTTCTGGTCAGTGCCAGAGCGCTGAGACAAGACGGCCCCCACCCCAACATCTGAAGCGTCCACCTTGACCACAAACTGACGTTCAGTGTCAGGCATCTGGAGGATTGGCGAAGAGGTAAACCGATCTTTGAGGGTCTGGAAGGCTGCTGCAGCTGGAGCTGACCATTGGAATGGCACTTTGGAGGAGGTCAGGGCGGTGAGAGGGGCTGCCACGGAGCTGTATTTGCGGATACAGCGACGGTAAAAGTTGACGAACCCCAGGAAATGCTGAAGCTTTAGACCTTAGCTGGATCCATCTGGATGTTGCCTTGTTGCCTTGTGCCTGTCAGGTGGTTGATGAAAAATGCAACCTTCACCAGTTCAGTGGCGAAGGTGCGGGCTGCAGGGCGAACAGAGGAGAGCAGTTCGTGAGGAAGGGGCCACAAGTCTCACGATCACCGTCGTAACGCTCCGGGTTTCCCACCCGGGGCTCCGGAGCATCTCTGGGCGGTGAGAAGGCTGGTGCAGGAGCAGAAGCCAATGGAGAAACGGGCTGCTAGCTGTTGCAACTGTCCGGTTAATGCAGCTAGTGCTCGTCCATGAGTCTCGGCAGCTTGTCTTGCTTCAGCAGCAGACGCAGTCATCATGGCCTCATGCTGCTGCAGAACACCCTCAATCATCTCAAGGCACCTAAGTGGTGTGGGATCGTGTGCTGTGTCCATAGCTGGCCAGATTGTACTGTAATGGGTATGGAGTGAACCCAATAGCAGCACAAATGAACCAGGTTATAGTCTTAGAACAGTCTTTATTCAGCAGGTTTAAGCAGGTACACAGCTAACCAGAGGATGTCAGCAGAGAACTGGATGCAGGTGAGTATGGCAGGTAAGGAGTGGAGGGCGTGGGACTAAATGTTCTCAACAGGCTCAACGAGTGTGGTGGAGGGGAAATAGCGCAAACTCACTGCTGACGGAGGTCTTGCTGGAAGGTGGTTCCAATGCTCGTAGTCGGGGACAGAAGGCTGGTGGATTTACCGGGGCGGAGACGTGAGGCGAAGGTCGGAGGCAAGTTGGGTCGATACCAGGTAAGCAGTCCGGGAACAAATACTGGAGAGTCAGGCATGAGAGCGAAGACAATCTGGCAAAGAGTGAGTGGACCACAGGAATATATATATATATTGGGTTGATTAGGAATGAGCTGCATCTGAGAGTCCAAGTGTACAGAGTTGGCTGATGAGGTGGGTGTGGCTGATTAGCAGGAGTGGAGCAGGGGTGTGGTGAATGGAAATTGACCAGCAGCAGGAGGCTAACAGAGCAGATTTGTGACATAACCAATAAGCTATTTGACCAAACTCATTGTTCTGCTGATCAATGTATTGTCTTGTTCATACACTTGTTACTTTTATTGATTCCTTAATTGGAAATAATATATAACATGACAACAAGGTTGTCTGAAGTCTAGAAATAAGATCAAATTGTTTATAGGTGGAATAACCTTGATATCCAAGCTCTCCAAGTTCTGTTAAAGCCACTGTTCCTAGAGTACCTTTTCTTTTCTACAGTCAGATTACTGTTCACTAGGGATGTCCGATATTATCGGCCCCACCGATATTATCGGCCGATATTGGCATAAAAAATCAATATCGGAAATATCGGTATCGGTTTTTTAACCGATACCGAAATCGATTTTGAAATAATTTCAGACATCTGTTATGTTTCAAGTGAGGACGTGGTTTGATGACATCATCAAACGCGCCGCGCCGTCTCAATAACAAGCCTGGGCATGTGTGGCCGTGTAGTGCATAGATATACTAGATGTGTTACGGCGGAGTCTAGAACGTCCTCACAGGTCGGCCATCTTACTCCAGGCAAGACGGTCGACCACAGGCATCTTACCACAGGCAAGATCTCAGTACAGGGTGGGGGATTTGAACATGCAGCCTTTCTTATAGCCTATTTGTAATAGGAAATAGTGTAATCTACCTATTTTAGAACTTTATTCTATTTTAAATTTTTTTAAATTTATTTTTTTTTAATTATGCAATTATGCAGTGCACTTTGACATTTATAACAAACCAAACCGTTTGAAAATCGGATGAAATTTGAGCAAGTTATGGTTATTTAAAGGTACGTGTACCACTACAACACGTTATGGTGACCGAGCTGCCTGGAGTAAGATGGCCGCCATGTGCGGACGTTCCACTCCGTTGGCCAGCAACGCGGACGATGCATCTAGTGTTCTATATATATCTATGGTGTAGTGGGCCGCTAGTTGTGGCTGTGGTTATGTCGGTGGTTTGGAATTATTTCAAAGTTTCTACGTTGAATAGTAAAGCAGCGCAACATACTAACCCATTCTGCGAAACAGGTCTCAGCAAAACCGGTTCAGGTCCGCTGTACATATATTACATATATATATATGTAGCGCTCCCCTCGGTAGTCATAGCGATGAGGGCAGGGCTTTTGGGTTCTTCTAATATATTTATCAACTATTCTTAACCCTGATTAACTCAGTTTTAATGTTTGTTTTGAATCTCTCTGTTTTAAATTACACACATGAACTGTTTTTAACTTACCTATGACTTCACCTTTAACCTCTATTTTTAACAAAGATTTTAAACCCTTCAGAACTCTGTATGTCTCAGAAATGAATGATTTACTCCTTTAAGGTAAGTAATGAAATACCCAAACACAAGATTTTAGAAAACAAGTTCTCAATTATTTACTTAAGAAATGATTAAGGCAATGTAAACATAAAATACCTATGAATGCTCTTTTTGTTTTTAAACCTTCACAATAAATTCCCTCTTTTTAAGGTAAACACTGTTTGAATTGTCCCTTTTCTCACAGGAAACACAATCAATGAATTAACCCTCTTTTTTAAGGAAAACACAGTAAATGAAATATTCTTTGTTTTGTTTTAGAAAAACACTGTACCAAAATATATGCACATATCAATAAACTTTTAACCCCAATGGATCAATGCAAAACCTTACATTCACTTAAATGCAAAATGTGGGCCCACACACCTTAATTACTAAAGCCGGCACTCTATTAACTTATGGAAAATAAACCAGGGTACCCCTTTAGTGCATCGATGCAGGCCTGGATGTAGCTTGGGTTCGTGGAAGCCTTAAAACACACTGGCTGCTTCACCCCGACTGGGCCACAGAAAAGAAAAAGGTACCTGAATGACCAGCGTTGTATCCATGCACACGGGCTGATGGCAGGAGAAGAGGTGAGTTGAGGAGAAGATCCGTCCGGAGGAAACGAAGACCCGTCACTGCCGATGTCGCGGTGCTCGCTCGTCGTCTGCAGCTCCACGCTCACTTTTCCCACAGTCACTGCCGAACAGGTAGCTTGCTGCTAACTTAGCACAGTCACGTGTGAGATACTAGTTACTGAATTAGTTGCTAGCGTCACGTCGTCCGCACTGGTTGAGTAGTTCACTCACACACACTGGAAAGTCACCACTTAGTCTTCTGGAGAGTCCGTGTTGAACGCCTCCACTAACTTGGTCACAAACTAGAATAAACAGTCTCTTTTCGTTACTGCTTTCTTCTTCTGTCTTCTTCCTTCTCGCTCCGCCGCTCTCTCTCTTCAGCCATACTCTCTCGGTCTTTTCTCTCCTCTTTTAATTGTCCGTCCTGCAACACCTGCGATGTTACGTTCCGGTCGATCTCAATTAACCCCATAAATGCTGGTACATACTGTTTTTACAGATACATTATTTTTCAAATAAAACAATAAACATATAATATATATTTTTAAATTGCTTTTAACACTTTTATAACATTTTAATGAATTTCAACCTTTTTAATCACACTATTTATATGCTTGGATGAAATGATATTGCTTAATATTTTTAACCGGGTTACACCCTCCCCCTTGTAAAAGTCTTTGATGTCCTCATCAACCATAATGAACTTTTTATTTTAATGGTAACTAGTGGAAAGGGTGCATGACCCTTGTTTAAATTAACTCTTGCCAATCTTAATGACAACTCCTCTATGTACAATAGTGAGAGGCTGATCTTTACCTCTACCAGGCTCATCATAAGTTAACCTGATGACTGGTTTCACTATTCTTTTTGGACGGTTTTCAGGTTTGCTAATCACTTTTGTCTTAGTGACTGTCTCGGGGTGCTTATCGTGGCAAGGGTTATCAGACTCTGGATCACTTTCTTCCTCAGAATCTTGATCTCCATCCTCTTCTCTCACGCTGTTGTGTTCCTCCTCCACACTTTCGTCCTCTGACAAGCTGTCCTCAGCAGGATTTCCATCTGACTGTTGAGAAGAATCACCATCATCTTGGATGAGATTTGACTGTCCAGCAGTATCTCTTTCCTTTTCCAGGATTTCTTTCAGGTAAGTACTATAGGGTTTTTCAGGTCCATAATACTCAACATCCGAAGAGGAATCCATGCTCTCTTGCATCTCTTGAAGAACTTTCTGTACTTCAGGTAAGACTTTCTTTGATCTCTTTTGTGTCTCAGCTCTTGTTCTTGTCTTGACATGTGACTTGTCCTCAACCTCCAATGTCGGCATTCTTACCAACTGTCCGATTGGAAGGAGATGATCACGATGGAGAGTTTTGACTCCTCCTCCTCCATCTGCCGGTTTCACGTTATACACTGGAAGGTTGGGCATCTTTCCTAGAACCACGTAAGGGATAGGACTCCAACGACTCTCCAATTTATGTTTTCCTTTCAGTCCCAAGTTCCTCAGTAACACTCTGTCACCGATCTCCAGGGTTTGGAATCCAACTCTTTTGTCATAGGATCTTTTGTTCCTCTGATGTGTCTTGTAGGCTGTGTCAGAAGCAAGCTTGTAGGCTCTTTGCAAGTCATCTTTCAGCTTGGCTACATAGCGTGAATGGCAACCCTCCGCTTCGCCATCAGGAGAGGTTCCAAAGCACAAGTCTACGGGAAGCCTTGCTTCGCGGCCAAACATCAAGAAATAGGGTGAGTACCCTGTACTGTCACATTTGGTACTGTTGTAGGCGTGAACAAGGTAACCAACATGTTTGCTCCACTGCTTTTTCTTCTCACACCCCAGGGTTCCCAGCATGGAAAGAAGAGTTCGGTTAAATCTCTCGGGCTGCGGATCTCCTTGCGGGTGGTAAGGGGTAGTCCGTGATTTCCGGATCCCCATCATCTTCAAAAGCTCTTTGATTAGCTGGCTTTCGAAGTCTCTCCCCTGATCGGAGTGGATTCTTGCTGGCAGACCATAATGCAAGAAATACTTGTCCACCAGGATCTTCGCCACTGTTTGCGCCTTCTGATTTCGGGAAGGGAAAGCCTGGGCGTAACGAGTGAAATGATCCGTGACCACTAAAACATTTCCAATGCCTGCAGAATCTGGTTCCATTGAAAGAAAGTCAATGCACACGAGGTCCATTGGTCCACTGCTCGAAATATGATGCAAAGGTGCTGCCCTATGACAAGGGGTCTTCCGCGTGACACACGCTCCACAGTTCTTTATGTATTGCTCGACATCGCTTGCAAGCTTCGGCCAAAAGAATCGGCTTCTCAACAAGTCTGTAGTTCTTTCAATACCAAGGTGTCCTAGATCATCGTGCGTGGCTTTCAACACCAGTTCTCTGAACCCGCTTGGCAAGACAAGTTGAGTCAGTTCTTTTCCGGAGGGTCGCTTGCTTAAGCGATGGAGTAGCCCGTCCTTCATCATTAGCTTCCCCATCTCTTTTTTAAGACGAAAACTCTCAGGGCTGGATCCATTTTCTTCAGGCCATTTTCCATTTTTAACCGCTTGGATGGCAAGTTGGATGGCTGGATCATCCTCTTGAGCTTCTATCAGCTCCTGCTTCGACATTTGTCCCAATGATTTCAACTCCAGGTGAGTCGGGAATGCAAAGACATCGGGCACGCATTCAGGAGAAGCTCCCAACTGATCTACATACCTCGGTGGACTGCCCGCAGTACCAGGGATGCAGATTCGTTTGCAGATGGATCTCACACCAGACTGTGGTATGGTCGTCCATTCCTCTGAACTCTCATCAGGCATGTTCCTCGAGAGCAGGTCTGCGTCTATGTTGTGCCTGCCTGGTCGGTACTTGACATCGAAGTCGTAGGTGGATAAGGCAGAGAGCCATCTGTGCCCCACAGCACTGAGCTTGGCGGTCGACAGTACATACGTGAGCGGGTTGTTGTCCGTACGTACTGTGAATCTGACCCCATACAAATAGTCATGGAATTTATCCACAACCGCCCACTTAAGGGCCAGGAACTCCAGCTGGTGAACGGGGGGTAGTTCCTCTCAGATGTCTTCAGCTTCCTGCTGGCGAAGGCAACTGGTCTCAGACCCTCACTGTGCTCCTGATATAGGACGGCGCCAAGCCCTTTCAAGCTGGCGTCTACATGCAGGACGTATGGCTTGTTGTGATCCGCGAAGGCCAACACAGGTGCATGGGTAAGGCAGTGGATAATCTCGTGGAACGCCTCGGTGCAGGGACTGGTCCCATCGCTCACCAAAAGGCTCGGGACTCTTTGAGGTAAGTCTTTGTGTTGTCTTTCTCAGGTTTCTTGCCCTCTGGGTTGGAGGCGTAGCCTTTTGTGAGTTCAGGACAATGGCGGCATAATTGGGCGATGAAACGGCGGGTAATATCCGCAAAATCCCAAGAAGGATTGAAGAGCCTTCAGGTGCGTAGGCTGTGGCCAAGTGGTAACTGCCTCTATCTTGGATGGGTCAGGCGATACTCCATCTGCCGACACGATATGTCCAAGGTACTTTACCTTTGGGAGGCAGAACTGACATTTGTCGAACGAGATTTTTAATCCAACCTCTGCCAGACGATCAAGAACTTTAAGAAGTCTCTCTTCATGCTCTTCTAAAGTTCGGCCAAATACTATCAGATCGTCGAGGTAGACAAGGACTTCCAGCAGATTCCATGTCACCCACAGCCCTCTCCATTAATCTCTGGAATGTGGCTGGGGCTCCAGTTATCCCCTGCGGCATCCTCTCGAACTGGAAGAACCCCAGTGGACAGATGAATGCCGTCCTTTTCCTTATCTTCCTCAGCCATAGCAATTTGGTAATAACCGCTCCGCAGATCAAGAACGGAGAACCACTTGCTTCCGGTCATTGAATCCAACACATCATCAATACAAGGTGTTGTGTACTGATCGGGGATTGTTTCGGCTGTTCAACAATCGGTAGTCAATACACATTCTCACGGCTCCGGTCTTTTTGCGAACAATCACGATTGGGGATGCATAGGGGACTACGAGACTCTTTAATGATCCCTGCACGCAACAGTTCTTGGAGGTGCTTTCTCACGTCTTCCAGGTCAGCTGGGGCCAGGCGACGAGAGCGCTCCCTGAACGGCCCGTGGATCTGACATCCGGATCATGTGCTCTACTCCCTTTGCCAATCCGACGGTCCCATTCGTGAAGCGAGAACACCTGGGACCTTGTGGATAGCTTCTGACGGAGTCTCCGTTTCCACTCCTCCGAGACAGGTGAGTCTCCAAAGTTGATCAGGTTTGGATCCAACTCGGTGTCAGCTGTCTTGGGACGGAGAAAGGTGAGTAACTGCATCTGTCAGATACATATGCCCGATAACTGTTCCCCGCTGGTATAACAGTCTCTGTCAAGGACTCATTTTGGACCAGGATCTGAAATGGCTGACGTTCACGTCTTCGCTGGGCACCACCATTGGCCTGAAGTAGCACACCAGCAGGGAGTGACGTTAGAGGAGACGAGTCCACCATCAGGATCTGTTTTGTCGACTTGGTGTTTGTACTCGACTTTGCAGACTGCACTACAGTCACCACCAGGGGGCAGAGGTCAGTGGGCCAGGGCCTTGCCATAACACAACAGCCAACATCATCTTTCTCTTCCAGGCTGTGGCTGTGATAGTTGATGCTGGATTGTTGTCTCTGTAACACTGTATCCCCAGTGTCTGTGTGATGTCAATGCCGGTTGTCTTTACATTGCTGCACAAGACGTCGGATGTGACTGGCATTGGTCCCTACAATGACAGGAGTCTGGTCTGCAGTTCGGGGCTGGGGGCAGATAAGAGCAAGGATGGTCACTGTCTGGTCGGCACCTGCAACCTTTGCTGGATATTCACGTCGACCACTACGTACCCACGGTAGGGATAACTGCCCTCGGATTCACTTAGTCCCCACAGAGCTAAACCAGACACAGGACGTATGGGAACATCAGACAGGTAAGTTTGATACCAAGACTCGAAGATAATGGTGACCTGCGAGCCACTATCAAACAACGCATCACAGCAATGTCCATTTACTTTCACAGGTACGATACTGGGTGGACCAATCAAGCCTTCAGGGATGCCAGCCGGCTCCGATGAGGTAACAGCACTTTTCTTGACCCCACAGTTCACTTCACTGGCAGTGGAATCGCCAGACTGCTGTTTGTCTTTTGTCATCTTTAAAGCATGAATTAGCTTTCTGATAACTTTGGTTTGATTTTCAGGGTTGCGGCACTTGGTGGCAAAATGTCCGCTCTCACCACACCCTGTAGCAGAAATTGTCTTCTGACTTTTTCGGTGCTCCTTTGGGAGAGTTGGAGTACTGTTTTGAAACCTCCATGGTTGAAACTGCAGCGTCTTGTTCAGACATCTTGTTGCTAGTTTTCTGCTTTAGTCTTTTCAGTTGTTTTTTCAAGGCAGCCAGCTCGGCGTCTTGCCGGTTCTCGGGTCCAGGCGGTGCATTGATGGGTGTAGTCTCCCTGTAATCCTCTTTGACTGGAGTGGATTGGGTCCACTACTGATGCAACCATTGATTTCAGTTCTTTTATTTCCGCCTTTAAGGCTCTGGATCTCAGCTTGGCCGTGTATCCACTTCTGGATTAACGTGCACTTGGTGTACTGAAGCGCTGAGCTTCTTTCTAGAAGACTCATACTCTTCTTCAGCACGAATCTCAGTCAGAAGCTGTAGAAAGTTTGGGGGGTGCAGCCTTCCTTTCTCTCAAGCGCAGCTGGAATCAGCATCAGGTCCGAAGCGATAGCACCTCTTAGCAGTTGCTCCAGTCGGGCTCGATCCATGCAGCTAGCAGGAAGACCACCTCGTTGAATCACCTTGGGCTAGAGACCTCTCTAGACGTCGAAGGAAATCTGATAGTTTCTCTCCTTTTTGCTGTTGCATCAATCTGAAAGCAAAGTAGAGATCATCACCGGACTCAGCACTTCCAAACACACTTTCAAGGGCTTCCAAGCACTCTTTTGGGCTGGCATCAGGATTTGCGTGCACGCACTGCTTTCACAATTTCTAGTGCGGGGCCCCTTTAAACTTCCAATAAGTCTGCGTCTTTTTTCTCTGTCCGAGCATTCAGTCTCCTCCACCAGAAGCCATGCCTGCTCTAGCCAATGGTCAAACGGTTCCTCACCTGGCGGCGTTGGGTAGAGCTCCTGAGAACATGCGTAGTCGACCATAACTCCCTCCATCAGCTGGTTTAGTTGTCCTTGTCCAACAAATCTCCGACAGCGCGAAGGATAGATTCAGTGGAGCTAGTGGGTGGGGGTGTACTGGGGAATAGTGATTGGAGGTCCTCCATTGTTTTACCTTCAGCCTGCAGCAACCCTTTCAGTTTACCTGTTAAACTCTTCAGCAGCTGCCTGTGCCTTTCCAATGATGATAACAGGCCACGCCTCTCCACCATCAGCCGGTTTAACTTCAGGAGGAACACTCTCCTCTTTCACAGTCTCTCTACTTTCACACAAAACCATCCGTTGGTTTAGTCTTGCACTGAAGTTTCTCCCACGGACACGCACCCTCCCAAAGACTTGATAGTTTTCCAGTGTTTCTTCCACTTCATGATCTCTACTTCTTCTGGGACGATGGTCATAAGCGGCATACGTCTCATCCAAACCCTCACCACGGCACCAGCGGTTTAACTCTGACACTAGTTCTGTTGTTGCCATGTTAATGCTGTTTATAAATTAGGTTAGCACTTAGTTACTTTGCCTTTAACGCTAACTTTTTTCCTTTAGGTTTAATTTTTATACTTTTCTTTTTTTTTTTAAAACTGAGAAATCCAAAACTATCCCAGCGGTGCCTCCATTTTATGTAGCGCTCCCCTCGGGTAGTCATAGCGATGAGGCAGGGCTTTTGGGTTCTTCTAATATATTTATCAACTATTCTTAACCCTGATTAATCAGTTTTTTATGTTTGTTTTGAATCTCTCTGTTTTAAATTACACACATGAACTGTTTTTAACTTACCTATGACTTCACCTTTTAACCTCTATTTTTAACAAAGATTTTAAACCCTTCAGAACTCTGTATGTCTCAGAAATGAATGATTTACTCCTTTAAGGTAAGTAATGAAATACCCAAACACAAGATTTTAGAAAACAAGTTCTCAATTATTTACTTAAGAAATGATTAAGGCAATGTAAACATAAAATACCTATGAATGCTCTTTTTGTTTTTAAACCTTCACAATAAATTCCCTCTTTTTAAGGGTAAACACTGTTTGAATTGTCCCTTTTCTCACAGGAAACACAATCAATGAATTAACCCTCTTTTTTAAGGAAAACACAGTAAATGAAATATTCTTTGTTTTGTTTTAGAAAAACACTGTACCAAAATATATGCACATATCAATAAACTTTTAACCCCAATGGATCAATGCAAAACCTTACATTCACTTAAATGCAAAATGTGGGCCCACACACCTTAATTACTAAAGCCGGCACTCTATTAACTTATGGAAAATAAACCAGGGTACCCCTTTAGTGCATCGATGCAGGCCTGGATGTAGCTTGGGTTCGTGGAAGCCTTAAAACACACTGGCTGCTTCACCCCGACTGGGCCACAGAAAAGAAAAGGTACCTGAATGACCAGCGTTGTATCCATGCACACGGGCTGATGGCAGGGAGAAGAGGTGAGTTGAGGAGAAGATCCGTCCGGAGGAAACGAAGAACCCGTCACTGCCGATGTCGCGGGTGCTCGCCTCGTCGTCTGCAGCTCCACGCTCACTTTTCCCACAGTCACTGCCGAACAGGTAGCTTGCTGCTAACTTAGCACAGTCACGTGTGAGATACTAGTTACTGAATTAGTTGCTAGCGTCACGTCGTCCGCACTGGTTGAGTAGTTCACTCACACACACTGGAAAGTCACCACTTAGTCTTCTGGAGAGTCCCGTGTTGAACGCCTCCACTAACTTGGTCACAAACTAGAATAAACAGTCTCTCTTTTCGTTACTGCTTTCTTCTTCTGTCTTCTTCCTTCTCGCTCCGCCGCTCGTCTCTCTTCAGCCGATACTCTCTCGGGTCTTTTCTCTCCTCTTTTAATTGTCCGTCCTGCAACACCTGCGATGTTACGTTCCGGTCGATCTCAATTAACCCCATAAATGCGGTACATACTGTTTTTACAGATACATTATTTTTCAAATAAAACAATAAACATATAATATATATTTTTAAATTGCTTTTAACACTTTTATAACATTTTAATGAATTTCAACCTTTTTAATCACACTATTTATATGCTTGGATGGAAATGATATTGCTTAATATTTTATAACCGGGTTACATATATGTAATCAAACATTTCTGTATCTAAAGGTAACATACATATTTCGGTCAAACATATAGGCTGTTTGCCAACCTGGCTTTGTCAAATCCATGTCTCTGATGTAAGTAAGATGGTCTAAATTAGGCTAGTGTTATTGTTAATAAGGCTTTGGTTACTAAGAAATGGTTTATTCTTTAACTATTGGTATTAATACATGAGTGTGTCTATGCTAAGGTGACCAGATTTCTGAAATGTAAAATGGGGGGGACATTTGTAGTTTTGGCGATCCTTATATAACAAAATATCTGATGTGTATTATTTCTGAATGAAAAAAGAGGACATATTACGTTGCCTATTCTTATCTTTTATATCCTATGTCGATAGATAGTCCCCCCCCCCACGTAGCGAGGGTCGGCGTCTCAGGCCTATCAGACCAGACAAGAGACTAATTAACAACTGTCTCCTAATTTTAATATTCCTCACGAGAAATGCTGGACACGTTGCCATTTTAAAAATCTATTCTTTTTTTTTTTTTTTTACGGGGACATTTTCCGGGTCCCCGAGAATACAGGGACTGTCTGGTCCCCTATTCTCCTGCAAGGATTTATCTGAATTATAGTAAGACATTATACATAGACTGAATTTTTTGGCAGAACCTGTTCCTGGTGTGTGGAGGTTGATATAATGTTAACATGGTGTCCGTCCCGGGCCGCACCTTGCAAATATTAAACATGTTCATCAACAGAACTTGGTAGGTTCTTCAGGCAGTAGAAGTGATGCAAACATGTGTGTTGCTAGTGTACTGTAATTGCCACCTCCTCATGGTTGCTTTTATTTTGGCAGAGACGAGAATCGTCATGAGGAGGCGGGGACACCTGAGGGTACGATGATGTCCATTACTTGAATGGTGACTGGAGCAGAGGACCTCTGCTGGTGGAAAACGGTGAGTTGCATGTCCACAGCAAATCCTGTAGACTATAGACTAGATTTTGTCATCATTAAAAATTCTAGAATCAAATCAATAAAAAGGATACAGAACACAATGGATGGTCGGGGTCAAGCAACTACATACCTAATTTCTGCGCTTCAGTGATGAGTTTTATGTTAGTTTTGCAGAGAGAGAGGACACATGGACACATGTGGTTATGAGGGTTACAGTCTGGATGGTTTCCAGACAGAGAGGTGTCTACCTAATTATTGTTTCTCATTGTGATTCAGATCAAAAACATACTTTTAAGTGTGTGGCGATATGTTTGTCCATCTCCTATAGTGCAGTCGGCCTACAGAGTACCTTCCTGGTCCGTCTGTATAGTTCAGTTTGGCCTACAGAGTGGATATGGGTGCCAGGGGTGCGTGCAGCACAAAAATAAACTATACACACATAACTATCGTAAGATGTCATGTTCCTCACGTTCATTATCTGCCTCTGTGTGTTTCTTGTACCTACTGGAAACCAAAAAATCATCCGGAGACCTCCTGCTCATTGGGAGGAGACAGGCCTGCTCGGAGTCGGTCACCTTGTGCACCCTCATTTTGTTTAGTTGAATAAATAATGCATTGAGATGGCAGGCCAGGTTTAAGATCCTAACATAGTATTTGTATTTCACTGGCCTGTATTCTTGTAATTCTGCCTTTGTTCGTATTGTTTTCACAAAGCTTGAATGGGTTGATGTATCACTGCACTTTTATTATTTGTTACTAATTTAGTCGTATAATATAGTGTAGTATATTATCGGAAAATTGTATAATATACTAGTAGTATATCACTCTTGGTATCTAAATAATCAATGAAGACCGTCTTTAAGTATCTGTACAGACTCACACTGAGAAGCATGATCCCGAGACAACAGCTGTATTGCAGTGCAATAAAACTCCTGATCACCCTTCATCTCATCTCCGAGTCTTCTTCGATCCAGGAATGACCACAACATAGTTATACTGCAATTGTTATGCATGTATTCCTCTACCAAAATGCCTTACATTATTTTACTATTTTTATAGTAATATATTTGTGCTGCATTTGCCTTATTTCTACCATCACTACTATATGTTCTCATAAGCAGGTGCAGAAAGAGATGCAGAAATGTTTATTTTTAGGACTATCTGCCATCTATAGGATTACAGTTCACCACTTTTCCATAAAACAAAGTAGCCTAAGAGGAATAGACAACAGTTGCAACTGTTCAAGTTCACATTCATCAAGCAGGAACTTTCTGCTATTTGTGGTCCTGTTTAGGTGTTTATGTTCTGAAAGCTCTAAAGGTGACAGACTCTTCATGAATCATGGTGGACAAGGAGACCCAGAGAGAGAGGGAAGGAGGAGGAGGAGGAGGAGGTGAACTATGCTTCGGTTGTTTTCAAGTCAAAAATGTGCTGCGCCTAAAGGTAACATTCATATTTTTTCAAACTATAGGGCTGTTTGCCAACCTGGCTTTTGTCAAATCCAGTGTCCCTCCAAATGAGTGGCAAGACTAAGTGTTATTGTTAATAAGGTATGATACATGAGTGTGTCTATGCTATGGTGACCAGCTTTCTGAAATGTAAAACGGGGACATTTGTAGGCCTACGCTTCACTCCCCCAGCTTGTCCATAGGGTTGTAATTAATGCTGGGTACACCAGCAGGGATTACGCCAATTCTGTATGGGTGGTATTATTGAGACAATTTTATTTGTGGTGTGCATATTTCAATCTGTGTGTGTGTAATAAGATTATTTCACATTTGTGTGTATTCACATTTGTGTGTGCGTAATAAGATGTGTCTGTCTCTGTATTCTCATTTGTGTGTGTGTAAAGAAATCTGTGTGTCCTGTATTCACATTTGTGTGTGTGTGTGTGTGTGTGTGTGTGTGTGTGTGTGTGTGTGTGTGTGTGTGTGTGTGTGTGTGTGCTGTGTGTAAAAAAATCCTGTAAATCTGTAAATGTCTGTCATCAGTTATAACCTAAGGCGGAGAGCTCTGAATTGGCCGTCTTTTTACACGTGATTTTGGCACACTTCTGCCGTGCAGATCTGCAAATGCGATCCGTGTGTAAAAACGATTTGTCTGTAACTTCACGCATTACAGTCACACCACCACTAGTCGGCGCGTATCACCCAGTGATGTTAAGCGGTAAGATGGCTGCCGTTAATGACACTGGCCGGTCGTCCGGAAACTTCGAACAACTCATGGGCTTTACAATGCGTTTATTTATGAGGGAAAACAAACGTTAACTTACCCATAAGCTTGTTCGACAGTTTCCGACTAGTGGGTGTGTTAGACTGTATTGCCGTGAAGTTACAGACAAAATCGTTTTTACACACGGATCGCATTTGCAGATCTGCACGGCAGAAGTGTGCCAAAATCCACGTGTAAAAAGACGGCCAATCAGAGCTCCCGCCTGAGTTATAACTGATGACAGACATTTACAGATTTACAGACAGATTTTTGTACACACACACACACACACATGTGAATACAGACACACAAATCTTATCACAAACACAGAAATGTGAATACAGACACACAGATTTTTTTACACACACACAAATGTGAATACAGACAGACACATCTTATTACGCACACACAAATGTGAATACACACAAATGTGAATACACACAAATCTTTTTACACACACACAGATTGAGATACGCACACACAAATAATATTGTCTCAATAATACCCCCATAATTCTGTGCCTGATTTCCCCTTCTGATTCTGGTCAGCAAAACACAGATTTTTTGATGGTTATAAAACAACAAATGTTGCCAGACTGTCCTGGTGTGTGGGTTGGATATATATGTTAACATTGTGTCCTGATTCCGGGCCGCACCTTGCAAATACTAAACACATGTTCATCAACAGGAACTTGGTAGGTTTCAGGCTAGTAGAAGTGATTGCAACATGTGTGTTGCTTAGAGAACTGTAATGTCACCTCCTCATGGTTGCTTTTTTGCAGGAGATGAGAATCGTCATGAGGAGGCGGACACTGAGTACGATGATGTCAAAGTACTGAATGGTGACCCTGGAGCTAGAGGACCTCTGCTGGTGGAAACGGTGAGTTTTGCATGTCACAGCAAATCTGTAAACTATAGACTATAGGAGGTTATCATTCAAAAACAATTGATTATGAGAACTATTGTTTATGTTTAACTAAGTTTCCTGAACGAATAAAAGGAAAAAGACACCAAGGATGGTCTGGGTCAGGCAACTACAAACCTATATCTGCACTTCAGTGATGAGTTTTATGTTAGTTTTGCAGAGAGAGACACATGGACACATGTGGTTTATGAGGGTTCAGTCCTGGATGGGTTTCCAGACAGAGAGTCTCTCTAATTATTGTTTCTCATTGTGATTCAGATCAAAAAACATACTTTTAAGTGTGTGTGATATGTTTGGGAATCCTCTGTGTAATTCTGGCAGCTATGCTCATCGCCCTCTCTTCATACGGTAACTAATACTATAAATGTGGTGTTACAAATTGATGGTGTTACAAATTGATGATTGGTTAAACTGGAGTATTTCCTCTGATGGCCAAACGTTGGTTTGATGATCGATCGTTGTTGTTGTTGTTGCCGTTGTTGTATTTGTTGTCTTTTACCAGTTTTTTGTAAGTGAATTGCAACATTCAAAAGACAACCAATCGCTCTGCCTGGCATACAAAGACCACTGGTGGAGGTTGTGGGGAAACCTCACATCAAGCCAATGAAAACCTGGTGATGAGCACAGCAACCTGAGCAGAAGCTGGTGATATTTCTACAGACGAAACCCCAGGAACTGAGGACAGAAACTGGCTAAAATAAAAGAGGTGATTTAGACTCAACTTAACCTGTTCTCAGAGCCCCCATTGATGCATACTGCCCTCATAGAGATCAAGAGTTCAGGGAAGATTAAACTCATCCTCTCAGATATTGTTAATTGAACAATAAAACACATATATAGTCCCCAATGGCAGTTACTCACAAACGGCATGTGCTGCTCATTGCTTTGTCTCCGCTTGTGTTTAGTGTTGTAGGCCTTGTGAAGTTGGTTGGATCCATAATAGATTCAGCTGCTATGTGGTTTTTCGACCATGAGAATGAATCCAAAGAGGAAGACGT
The DNA here is from genome assembly GCA_030340625.1 of Merluccius polli. Classification (NCBI taxonomy): domain Eukaryota; kingdom Metazoa; phylum Chordata; class Actinopteri; order Gadiformes; family Merlucciidae; genus Merluccius; species Merluccius polli. The sequence continues at coordinate 158,466 of JAOPHQ010006577.1, forward strand.
GGTCTGATTCTCGGGGATGAACTGCAGGAGAAATGGGCGCAGATTTGGTCGTAATAAACGATGAGGAGGAACAGGGTAAACGTGTTACTAGCCGGTGAGCAGTGAGCGGGATTCAAGAGTCAAAATATATTCTTTAGGGGGAAAAAATGGTTCACGATTAATTAAGTTATTGTGTGTCCAACAGGCGCTTCTCTACGATAACAAGCTATGGTCCTACTGATGCCAGTAATGGCTACTGGCTGGGTCTGTCAAAACCCAGCTGAGCAATGGGGAAATGGAGTTGGGGTTGAACGGGACCGAAGTGACTCTCAGGTAAGACAACATATCAAACACTTTGAATCCTCTGAACCGGCTACAGCCATCTGACCCAAACACCTCCTCCTCCTCCCAATACAACACCCACAGATACTCGGGACAGGAGGTGAACGTTACCGGGTCTCCATATTCCCACTGTGCACTAATATGGAAAAACGAACAGAAGAAACCCTTTGGCTGAGTACTGTGTACTGCAAGGGACAAAAGACGAATGGAAGATGTGAAAAGAAGATCTTTAAGCTATCAGGTTGGAAAGAAATAAGAGAATCACACGGTTCTAGAGATATGTTTTTTAATATTTTACTTTATTTTAGGAGCTGGTATGAAATCCACTGTGAATCTCCACACTTAAGTTTTTACTACAATGTTGGGCTTTTTAAATAGTTCATAGATTGTTACTTTAACTATCAGCATTCACAATAAAACCATCACCAATGTGTGTGTGTGTGTATTTGGAAACAATGCTTGTGTCCAACATGAGAAACGCTGTGGCAGTTTCAAACATAACACTGTCCTCCCCCATAATGACAAATAATATTCAAGATTAATTACTAAACAATGAGCAAAAAAAACCCTTACTATACTAGTGATGGTTTACTACTAGTAACCCTCACTAGTTACTTTAATAACTACATGCCCAGTGCTCCTTCCAAAATGGAGGGTCATTGCGTATGTGACATTGCAATGTCACAAACCTTATTGTATCTTTTTAGATTTGTCTCAATGTGTTTGTTCTGCCTGCCATTCGTAACTTTATTGCAACTTCATCTGCTTTTTTCAAGTATCAATAAAAATTATAAAAAGTGATTTTTCCTCCTTCTGAACTATTATATCTATTTTAACGATGGACCACAAAATGTCTACTGTGTGAAAAATAAACCTCACTAAAGGGCCAATACACTTAGACCTGACTACTCAGATCCTGCAGTACTCTGCACTCCTGCCAGTGTACTATGTAGGCCTACAGAGTGGTCCTCTCTGGTCACATCTCTATAGTACAGTAGGCCTACAGTGTCTCTCTGGTCCGGTCCTACTATAGTGCAGTAGGCCTAACGAGCTGTGTCTCTATGGTCCCATCTCTATAGTGCAGTAGGCCTCCAGAGGTGGATATGGGTGCCAGGGTGCTGGAGCCCAGTATACACATATATTTAGTGTTTTATATAAGATATCATTGTGATCAGGGTCGGTCTCAATCGTCGTATCATGTCTCCTATACATACATACAAAGTTAACATTGATATTGGCAACACAGTGATTACCATTAAGTTATTTGACACCAAAAATCATTGTTTTGCTGATCAACGTATCATCTTGTTTACACTTATACTATTTCATTGATTCCTGTAATTGAAAAAAATATTACAGGACTAAACATGTTTTGTCTGAAGGTCTAGAAATAAGATCAAATTGTTTTTAGGTTGGGAACTTTGCCTTCATTTATCATCCGCATTACAGTCAGGAAGCAGAATGAAAGGCAGAATACATATTCATACGGTAACATGTCGAAAAGATACTCCGAGGATGAAGCACATAACACGCTCTGGGAACGGTGAGCTGACATGTACATGAACCGACTGGAGAGAACCGTGTTAGAATCAGGTACAATCGAACCCCCTTAATTGTAAAGCTTAAATTCAGTACTTGCCTGACTAATGATTGTTGGCCATTCTAGTCTAGGGCTGCAACTACGATTATTTTCATAGTCGATCAATCTAAAGATCATTTTTGGATTAATCCTTCAGTCGATTAAATGTTATAAATAATACCAAATGTCATCACAAGAGTCCAAAGTGACTAAAGTGTTTGCTTTATCTGACAAGCAGATAACTAAACTATTCCTGTTATAATGATCCATGAACCAAATATTGCAATTGAACTGCAACATTAAGCAGCAAATGTTTGTTATTTGTACTTAATAAATGACTTAAATGATTAATTATCAAAATTAGATTATTTGATTAATTTCGACTAATCTTTCTAATCTATTCTACTCCCAACAGATGTATTCATCTTCATAAGAAGGCCTGAGCTACTGGCTGGGCCTGGAGGTGAGGCTGGTTTGACGGACCGAAGTGAATCAAAGGTAAGGGAACAGAATATGTTCTGTCAATAATGTCTCAACTGTTGTTGGTTTTTTTCATTTATTTTTGCATCTACATTTTTTCTACTATTATTGTGTATATGTTGCATCACTGTGCTGTACGGTCTACTCTGACACCCTCTACTCCTGTCTGGGATTAATAAAATACATCTTATTTTAAATGACGATATCTTAACATCATCTCGTCTGTCTACAATCATCTAACCTTCTAACCTCTTGCTCCCAATACACACGCTTCCTATTTAGCCATCTGCAGGTTGGGAAGAAGTACAGAATATGCTGTTCTAGAAATATGATATTTAAATATTTTACAGTGGACTTAGATGATGACGACTATTATTGTATTGTGTCGTTTTAGATCAAGCTCAATTTGTTTGTTTAATTTGCCATTCTTATCTGTTCGTTTATTACACTTATTAATACAATTACACAGTCATTGAACTGTGTACTGCACTGAACTGTCATTAGATATACAAAAACGTCAGTACACTTAGACCTGACTGCTGCCCCCTTGTGGATAAAAACTACGTATACAATTCGCCAGATGCCTAAATAATTCTAAATGCCTAAATGTTTGAATATAAACTGTAAAACAATGTGCACTAAATCAGCTGTGGCGAGGCCACGTGTAGTGTGTACAGAGACGGGTGTACGGTTCGGGAAAACCCCCCCACTGTAGTGCAGTGGTCTGCGCCTGCGCAAACCGAATCGCTCCCGGAAATGCCATGTTTACGCTGATAGCCACGCCCACTCAGACTCCACAACAGCGCGAGCTGCTCGTCCGTCACGGCGGCCACTGGACTTGTTTATCCCCGCAGCCTCCTTCACGTCCGCTCGGTCCGACCCGCGGGTCTGGGAACGGCGCCCGGATCCGTGTGATGTGTCCTCCGGGCAACGCGGACAACCGTTTGTTCGGAAAAGTGAAGCTTGTTGTTCTGTTTTAAATCGTTTTTCCCCACTCTCCGAGCTAGCTTCCTCCCCTTGGTGGTAGCTAAGCGGCTGTCAACAATGAGAAGGAGGTGGAGGAGGAGGGAGGACGGCGCCATGGACTGCACGGCGCTGGAGCGCGACGCCGTCAAGTTCGCCAAGACGGCGGTCACCTGCGACCACGGCGGGAAGTACAACGAGGCGGTGTTTACTACAAGGTCGGCCATCACCGTGTAAACCGTTGGGCTCTCGTTCCCAAGCCGTTGTTGGGC
>JAOPHQ010006578.1:0-137500 GCA_030340625.1 Merluccius polli
AGAGAGAGAGAAAGAGAGAGACAGAGAGAGAGAAAGAGAGAGACAGTGTTTCCCTATAATTGTACAGGCCTGGCGGTCCGCCAGACCGGCAAGCCCTCCCTCACCAGAACAAAATAATAACACCAAATATCCAATAATTCGGAAATCAATAATCACTTGCGTTTGGGAGCCTCTGTGCAGTGCTGTTGCCTGGGATGCTCTTGACGCGATGCGAGTGCTACTGCTGCGGCGCGAGAGCATCATACTATAGCGTTTTAGCCCCAGTCTATATCCTTTTTTTCCTAATGGGACAGTCCATGGTGGGTCGAGTGGTGTTGGATTAAAACTGAACTAATGGGACAGTCCGTGATGGATCTAGTGGTGTTGGATTAAAACTGAAAAGTCGAAGCAATGGTGTTAAAGCAGGGAAAAAGAGGTGATCCCGGTCAGGTTCCAACAGTTGACACCACTAGACCCATGGTGACCTTTCGCTTCCGGCTTTAGATAGCTTCATAACTGAGCTTGAATATTTGTTTAATAGCCATGTGTTATTTTTAACATTGGTTCTCTTGTAATGTTATGGTTGGATTTAGCCTATGGATCTATTGCACCAGGCCTGGCGCCAGGATAAAGTGACTGGCGGGGGCTGTCCATTTTTAATCATAATAATAATAATGATAATAATAATAATAATAATAATAATAAAATGCATTTATTTAACCATGCACTAGCCTCAGAAAGGCTAATTAACAACAACATAAGGGTATTGTTTAATCAGAGCACTCGCATAAAGAACATAGCAGTAGCAGAGTGCTCAATATTTTTTATATTGATATTTTCTATAGAGCAAAAAGTGAAACCGAGGGGCCCCCTTAAGACCCCTTAAGACCCCTTGTGGCACCGGGCCTGTATCGCACCCGTCACTTCAACTTGCTTCCGTAAGCCGGTTATCGTAATGGTGTGTCAAACTGGAAATGTGCTCACCACTCCTGTGGGCAGTGTGAACTGTGAACATGATTTCTGCACCATGAAAATTGTACCGGTCTACAACTCACACAACTCACGACTGCTTTTGATAGCAATATAAGACTATCCTTACATTTAGAAATGTACTAAATAAAGACAAATCTTCACTTTTGTTATGTCAAAACAGGACCAGGCTGCAAGGAGAGCACTTGGGGGCCTGCATAAGGATTTCTATAAATTGGCCCGTCAAAATGTCCATATCATGCCATGCCATGACATTTTTCTCCAAGCCAAGAAAGATAAAGCAATGAATCATGCAGCAATGAATCATCACACTGTGTTCATGATGTGCTAATGTTTTGCAAAGGTCATAGGTTAAACAGCCTATGCGGAGGAAGTAACAAAGCCAAATCAACGTCTGTGTAAAAAGACGCTGGCGGGACAGGGGGTGTGACATTTTGACTTCCCCAATCATCTTCATCTAAATTGTTGAAGAACATTAGCCCAGAACACACCACCCCTGTGGTCTCTCTCTGCTCCAGACACCAGCACAAACTGACCAAGAAGAACCAAACGTCTCTGTCTACGGCATCTAAGGTCCACCTTTCTGCCTCTTCTGCCTCCCTGCTTCTCTTCAATTCATCCAACGTATTTCTAACGGCACGAACACGTTGCCTGCGCGAATCCGCCATCGCAACGTTACACATCGACATATGATGCACAGCAACTTTGCCTCTGATTCAGGAACGCCAGCATGCTATGAAAATAAAAAGCACACGTGGGGCGACATTACGCCGGCTTTGTTTGGTTCTGTGTAAAAAAAGCAAAGCTAGCATAATGACAGATCTTCTTTACTGGCAGCATTGCAGGATCTCTGTATCTCTGTATATATCCCTGTCTAAAGGGATTTGGTGAGGGAGCGCGAGAGAGGGATGTGTTGAGGGAGAGAGCGAGAGAGAGAGGAAAAGAGGGAAAGAGAACGAGGGGGGGGGGGGGGGGGGGATGAGAGAGAGAGGGAACAAGAGACAACTTTCCAGTCCATCAGATATTTTTCCACAGCAGAAAGCATGGCGGCTCCAATGTCCTGGTAGCCAGAGAGCATCCTAACCGGATTAAATATAGAGGAGCAGGTGTGATGTCACCTCAGGCTGCCAGGTGTGTGCCAAGAGTGAGCGCGAGAGAGAGAGAGAGAGAGAGACTCAGGTGTGCGTGTGTGTTGGTGTCTTATTGTGTATGCGTGTTGGTGCGTTCACGTGTGTGTGTGTGTGTGTGTGTGTGTGTTGATGTGTTTGTTAATGTGTGTGTGTGTGTGTGTGTGTGTGTGTGTGTGTGCATGCGTGTGCGCGTGTGTGGCAGTGTCAGTCGGTCAGTTGGCCAAACATGGAGGTATTCCCCTGCTTCAATTTCTTGGCGCAAAACAAACCGCATCCCATCCCACCGAAACGACGAATGGACTTTGTGTTGTTGCAAGGCTGACCTATCAAGCCATCAGTTAACCCCCCCCCCCCCCCCCCCCCCCCCCCCCCCCCCCCCCGCCTCACTCACACACACACACACACACGCACACCCCAAAGCCCATCTATGGACAGGAGGGGCGCCTGGTGGAACCCCAGCAAGCGAGCCAGCGGTATGAAATATCAAAGCTGCCATCTTGGACGAGGGGGTGGTCCTCAGACCCAGCAGTGGAAACTCCATGATGTCAGAGACACGCAGAGCGCATTCATGTCCCAGATTGGCTCAGGGACGCGTATTGCGGGGGGGGGATGGGGGGGGCTGTAGCGACCGGAGTAACCGCTAATGATAAGTGACATTCACGTGTGTGTGTGTGTGTGTGTGTGTGTGTGTGTGTGTGTGTGTGCCGACGCTAGAATCCCCCCCCCGCCCCGCGATGCCTCCACGAGTTTTCGACAGCATGCAAAATGTCAACAAATAATACGCCGTTGAGCCGCGCGTGTGTAATTGTGTACATGCGAGGTGTATGGCTTCCTCCCGGCTTTCCGTGTTCACGAACATGTCACCTCCAGTGTGCTCCCCTGTCAGAGGAAGCGGCTCCCTCCGACAGTCAGCACCCTGCTTGAACCTTCGTGGAGCGGCACGTGAGTCGTGACATTATAGAAAGAGAAAAAGAAGTGAAATCAAACATGTGTGCACCCATGTCGGTACAGCCCCCCCCCCCCCCGGCGCTCGGTAGGACGTGGCGGTGCCAGTTAGGCGTCACGGGTTCGGCTGCAGCTGTCAGCGGCTCGATTGACTTGTGTGACACGCGGTCGGCGGTGTAAAAATAGACGTTTTTTTCTTTTTTTTGTGTGCGTGTTTTGGCGTCGAACTGTACGGATCGTTTTGAACTGTTCTGGCTGTTGCAAGCCACCGAAGCATTGGGGAGGACGGGACTCCGCCAGTCGGCCTCTCGGCATGACAGACGAATACTAAAATACCCAATAGAAGTTGGAGAGTAGAGGGGCGGGTGGGGGAGGGGGAGCATCTTGTAAAAAGTGCTTACAGGACGACCTTGAGCAGCCCCAACCCCTACCTGCCCCTTTTAATGACATGCGTCCGACTTCACCTGAAGTCGCTTTGGATAAAAGTGTCTGCTGAATAAATGGCATCGTAAAAAAAAATAAAATAAAAAAACTGGAAGGGAGCGGAGAGGCACAGACAGGGAATGGAGAAAGACAAGAGAGATGGGCCGTGCCAAGACAACGGGGCAGGAGGGAGGGCGACAGGGAGACGGAGAGAGAGGGGAATGGACAAGGCGAGGGTTGAATAAAGTTGAGAGACGTTAGTCACGGTAGTTGCTACTGACAGGGCACACTACTCTGGGATCCGTCTCGTCTTCAAGCGCACGCACACACACACACACACACACACACACAAATCACGCCTCACAAAAAAAACAACACAGACATTGTTTTCGTACCCTTTCCACTGCTTACCCAGTCATACTTTATCCCAATTTAGTCCCACAACCAGCGCCGGTGACATTCTCCCGGGTTGATGCATGGCCCCACCGCACCGCACGCTCTGGGAAGTGCTTCCCGTGTCAAGTGGATAACGAACCGTCATTACACGGACAAATGGTTGTGTACTTTAGTGCTGTAACGCACCCCCGTGTTGCGACTTTTCCTCCGTGTGGCCTTTTACTTGTGCCTCTGTCTGTGCGCGTGTACTTGGCTGATATAATCCACCCCCCCCCCCTCCCTCTCTCTTTTTGAATCTTCAATCGTCGTATCTCTGCCAAAATATTTTTTTTTTAGGGGGGGTACTGGTTTCTTTCCGAGCGGTTTCAGATGCGGTGCAGGAGTTGCATCAGCGGCGAGGCCAGATGAAGGGAAAATAAATAAATAAATATATAAATACAGATTCTCTCGAAAAAGCTCAGCTCTTCCGGCGGAGTTGTGTCTTCCAAGCAACCTCCATTATGTAATCGGGTATACGAGCTAATTAGCCGCTGAATAATTAAGAGTGTGCCAGAGACCGCGGTGACGGTTTGATGGAGTGTGTGTGTGTGTGTGTGTGTGTGTGAGAGAGACTAATGGTTGAGTTTTGGAGGGGATCCATTTAAGTGACTGGGTCTAAAGCTGCTCTCGTGTCCGGGATGCCAAAAAAAAGAGCCGAGAGCACTCGACAAGTTGATCATACATTAACCTTTGCACTGCTTTCGTCGCGCTTCTCCTCGAACTTAGCATCGCCGCAGTGTACGTCTTAGTTCAGCTGGTGTGTGTGTTCAAGCCAAAAATATCTGGAATCGGGAGACGGGAGACGGGGGGGGGGAACCGGTGAGGTGAAAACAAATGCTCGTCTTCAACTGCTACTCTTTCATCTCCGACGACGACGTATCGCATCCTTTTCTCGGAGCACTTAGGGAGGGAGGAGTTAAGGTGCACCTGCTTGTGTTTATGCATTTCCAAAAAAAGAAAAAGAAGAGAGAATATACAGACAGTACGCTGGCAGTTGTTAGCATGCCATTTTCAACGTTCACATAACATATTTTATGCCATTTCTTGCTTCAGATCAAGAATCAAATTAAAAAAAGGGGCCTCCCTTGTGATCAGACAACCTGTCTGTCTGTCCCCTGGTCTGGATGTAACCATCTGTCTGGTAGCCTCCTGTCTGTCTATATGTCTATATCTGGCTCTTGTTGTGCATCCAGTCTAGCCTGGCAAGCCAGACCTACATCAGAAAGATGTAAGGTCTGGCGCAGCTCCATTGGCAGTGTGGGCGGGATAAACGGTTGTCTTTCAAGTTCCCTCTGCACGCAATAGGATAGCGCTACAACCAATCAGAGCAACGAAGAAGGTGACGTAGTCAGAGCGACGGCGTAATTAATCAAAACTCAGAATAAATATTTATTTTCGAGGAAAGACTTCAGTGCCGTTCTTTGTTCTTTTCTCAAATAAAATGTTAACTTAAAGTCTTGAAGAGTCGCGGCCAAAGCCGAGTGGAAAGACAACCGTTCGCCAGCAGCAGCAGCCATTGTTTACCTCTAACACAGAACCGTCGCATTTCTGTCGTCATTAGGTAACCCGGCTTTCGACTCCGCCCCTCACGCTGTGATTGGTCAGACATACAAGACACACTTGGTGTTTCCAGCACCAAAAAGCGGACGGAGCTATGCTAGACCTACACTAGCTGCCAAATAAATTTGCTGCCGCTAGGGGGTGTCTAGAGTTCTAGGCTACATCCAGTCTGCTTCTGCTGCACACCTTTAATCAACTGCAGTGTGTTTCTTCAAACATGCGTCTCTTCCCGTCTGATTCACTGGCCCTCTGTCTGTGAAATCATTTGTTGTGTCTTGCCACTAAGGGGTTAACCACCGCACGCTCATGTTTCTGAGGTAACAATTTATTATTTTTCAAAGCACACAATTCCTGAGGGACGCGTGCGTATGTGTGAGTGTGTAGCATAAAGTAGCACATCCCGTAGAGTTTGGTCTCGCCGACTGACATTGCTTTTCATTTGTCAGCCAGCCAGTAGGGCTGCAGATAGGCAGCTCATTCAGCAAGAACCGGTGTGTGTGTGTGTGTCTGTGCACACATGCATGCACAATCTGGATTGAGTTCACAGGAATCATTTCACTTTTCTGCTCCCTTTAATCTGTGATTAATATAGCTCACCTGTTCTGTGACCTGACTGAGGGCGCAGTGCATGCACGCACACACACACACACACACACACACACACATATGCCAGAAGCGCACACACACACACGCACACACAATCCCAGACATACTGCGAAACAATGACAGCCAGACAAAGATCATCCCACTAAAGCATCATCAAATTGAATACACATGGACATTTGATGGGGAATAAATAGACTTGATACCACAAAAGAACAACAACATGGTACTGTACCACAGATTACTTCACTAAACACTAAAGGGGAACCAAAGTCAGAGTTGGAAACATGTCCCTCGGAAGTCAAAAAATATACACCCTGAAATACATTCTCTCCACAGATTTAACTGACTGTAAGCAAGCCAGAAAACCTCAGATCCACATTTTTTTCCGTGCAATTCGCTAACAAGTTATTTCGGTCGAGTGTGACGCAGTGTAGAAAAACAAAAGACACGTGCAAAATGTGTGTGTGTGTGTGTGTGCAGTGCACCCACTCGCACAATCCCCAAGTAGAGCAAAATGAACGGTAGCAGGAGTGCGGACATTTTTTAATTAGACCCCTGCAAAGTGCACGTCTGTGACACGGCGAAACAGCGGAGGACAGAGAAACAGGTACAGGGGTGCGTGCGCACGCACACACGCACACACGCGCACACACACACACACACACACACACACACACACCTTATACTTCAAGCAGACGTGCCACTTGTGCACAGCTTGACTGGTTAATTTTCTGCCTGGCTGGCTGCAGGGTCGGCCTGGGAGGTACCGGGGAGCTACCCCTGGGGTTTGTATGTAAATGGCTCCGTTATCTGACCTTGCGGTAATTACGCAGCTCGGATCAGCCTGTGGTGGACGACCGGAGAAACGGACGGGGTGCGAGCGGGCGGGCCAGCCCTGCGGCTGATCAGTTCTATTGATCCCCCCCCCCCCCCCCGACAAGGACGGTGAGGCTGATTAATCGCTCCGGTGTAGGACTTCATTTCGAGTGTGTTACTCAAAACAACTCACGGATTGTCGGTTGTTTTTTGTGCGTCCCTGTGATGAATCATCGTGTGCAGCAGTTGCACCAGAATACGTGTTGACTGTCAACTGCAGAATGCATGTTGTGGATTGTTGCAAACGTTCCCTATGTAGCGCTGCGCTAACCCTGTAAGCCACATTCCTCATCCTGTAAATAATATGTTTAGCTCTCATATGCCGTCATCTTTCCTGAGCAGTTCGTCAACACCACATCAGACCGTAATCGCACTCATCACATCCAATGCTACATACAGCGTAACGTTTTTAACTAGCTAGTCGGCCAATTCAGGCATTTTGCATGTGTGGAATAAGCTAAACAAATACATGTATGTACTGTCCCTACATCATGCAACTCTGACCTCAAAAGGGACCAGCATGAGGTGCTTTGAGTAGCCTGCAAGACACAGTGTACTCTGTCGCCATGGTGACACGGTGTTCAAAGAAAGCCAATGAAGAGTTGAAGAGTGGGGCAGCATCTCAGACAGACCGGAGGTGGCGTTGAAGACGCTGATTCACGCTGTATGTTTCCACCGCCTTCTCTGGTCTGCTCCCCTCCATATGCCAAGCAATCCAAGCCGTAATGATGTGTCTGATGGCTCTGACACGTGTCATGCACACACCCATAGACACACACATACATACAGTTATGTTGGTCTGTGTGTGTGTCTCACATGCTCGCATACCAACACACACACACACAGACACTCACGCAGGCTTCAATCACACTTCGATCATCGGTTCAATACCCTTCTGCTTGTGTTAACTTCATACCTAAATCAGTAAATATGAAAAGAAACATTCTTCAAGGTCACAACACGTGTTTCTCCCTCCTGCTGTACGCTTCATCACACGGGGAGGAAACGGGAGGGGAAGGCTGAGGGAAAAGGTCATTGGGCATCTGGCAGACGGTCTGGACACACTCAGAAGGGAGCGGAACAAGGAAAGACGCAAGCGCAGCTTCCCGCCTGCCACTGAGCCCTGGCGATCCTTTATAACCCGAGACGGGTTAGAAGACGTCAAGAAGACGGCAAGAAGACGACAAGAAGATGGCAAGAAGACGAGACGAGGAGAGGGTGAAGGCCGCGAGGACAGCATGGAAGAAACGACGTCACCCCTCCACGAGAGAGTGTGTGTGTGCGTGTTTGTGTATGTGAGTGGGTGGGTACACAGAGGTGTGTGTGTGTGTATGTATGTGTGTGGATGGGAAAGGAGGGACAGTCCCATCCATCCCAGATGCTTTGCAAGGCAATCTTTCCTTAGTCCGTTCCCCTGTTACGTGCTCTCACTCAAGCGGAGCGGGTAGTGGTGGTGAGGGTGGCGGGGGTGGGAAGTCCTTATATGGTCGTGTGAACAGGAACCGCAAGAGGCGCTGCAGGAAATCAATGTTGTCACGGTGTCCTCCAGCCACCACTGCTGCTGAAGGTGTGTGTGTGTGTGTGTGTGTCTCTCTCTCTCTGCAGATTGCATGCATGCCCCCATAATGGCAGCAGGCACCGGGCAGAGGTGGCAACGACATTCAGTTTGGAGGGAGGGAGGGAGGGATGATGGTGGTGGTGGAGTACACACAGATTAAATAACCGAGAGGAGCGGTTACGAGGGAGAGGAAAGAGAGAGGAACGACTGAGAGGAAATACTTAAAATTGGGATGGCGTGACGAGAGGAGGGTGGTGTTTTGGGGACGTGGGGGTGGGTGGAGGTGGTGGCTGGGGGAGGAGAATGACAGAAAAGAAGGTTAAAGCAGACTGCATGACGTGGTTAGAATATCTCTGTAAATGTGTTGCAACTGTCACACCCCTTCTCTCTCTCTCTCTCTCTCTCTCTCTCAGGCATCTTTGCTGCAGCGTTGACTCCTACTGCATACCTGATGAGTTTCGGCAGAGGCACACACGCACACGCACATATGCACGCACCTAAGCACGCACGCACCTGCTTTATAAGACGTTGCCAGATAAAGTGCTGAGTCTGGCAATAATCCCAAGGCTGTAACTCTGATTGACTTCCCCCATCGTCTTCAGTTAAGGGGACATACACACACACATGCACGCACGCACGCAAAACCTGTCCTCGCTGTCATTGGAATAAGTGTTGAAACATGCTACGCTATCATGACTTATGTTGTAGTGGCAGCCAGCCACTGTATAACGGTGGATCCCCTTTTTATTGCTCGGGGCAACCGTCGCTTGTATAAGGTAACTATTAAACGTTCACTTGGTAAGGGGGACAAGAATGCGTGTTTATGCTTCTAGTATCACAAATCAGACTTTAGAGAAGCTCAAATCTGGGTGAGTGGGGCGTTTCACTTTCTTTTGCTTCATATTGGTTTCAACCAATCATGGAAGGAGGAGGGGATCTGTAAGCGCGTAATTGGTGAACACAAACTCGGGCAGCAGTAGCACAACGTAAAAACGTGTCTGTAAAGGTTTCAAATCAACACCATGTAGACTGGCCGCTCTACACTTATTAAAATCCCCTTCTGCAAGCTTTGTCCACTCGCATAACCAAACAGGAAACAAGGTGTAACCCCGCCCCTTGCAGTTTCTGGTTTCCGGCCCAGGCTCTGTGCCATCTCCCCCCAGTATTTCTGCTATAACATAGTAGGACTGCTGGATCAGTAGTTCTGCTATAACATAGTAGGACCGCTGGATCAGTAGTTCTGCTATAACATAGTAGGACCGCTAGATCAGTAGTTCTGCTATAACATAGTAGGACTGCTGGATCAGTAGTTCTGCTATAACATAGTAGGACCGCTGGATCAGTAGTTCTGCTATAACATAGTAGGACTGCTGGATCAGTAGTTCTGCTATAACATAGTAGGACTGCTGGATCAGTAGTTCTGCTATAACATAGTAGGACTGCTGGATCAGTAGTTCTGCTATAACATAGTAGGACTGCTGGATCAGTAGTTCTGCTATAACATAGTAGGACTGCTGGATCAGAAGTGATGCTATAACATAGTAGGACTGCTGGATCAGTAGTTCTGCTGTAACATAGTAGGACTGCTGGATCAGTAGTTCTGCTATAACATAGTAGGACTGCTGGATCAGTAGTTCTGCTATAACATAGTAGGACTGCTGGATCAGTAGTTCTGCTATAACATAGTAGGACCGCTGGATCAGTGGTTCTGCTATAACATAGTAGGACTGCTGGATCAGTAGTTCTGCTATAACATAGTAGGACCGCTGGATCAGTGGTTCTGCTATAACATAGTAGGACTGCTGGATTCCAGATAAGTATGCTTCATATATAAAACTGTCAATGTTTGTGTGGTCCCTAAAAGTCATGACTGGAGAATCGTTATCTTAATTCTAAGTCACAAAACCTTTGCCCCTCTCAGTCTAGCTCATCACTCTTCAGCACCGTCAATGTATGGAGCCACTGGCGGGACGGATGCGATATCAGGACGAGATTAAGACCCCCAAAAAAGCGGTTAGGACTGCAGGAGGACACACCAGGGGAGAGAGGGAGAGAGAGAGGGAGAGAGAGAGGGAGGGGGGGCTAAGAAGGAGGGAGGATGATGAAGCCTGGGCCGAGGGCCAGAGCTGCTGCCAAAAAACTGTTACATCATCACAGGTCAACATGGCACGGTGTAATCAGCAGTGAATTGAGATGACTGCTGGTGGATGTGGAGGGGAGGGATGGCGGAAAGGGGGAGGAGGTAGGGTGAAGTGGGGTGAGGCGGGGGGGGGGGGATGCACAGGCGGGGCGCACCAGATGTTGACTGCTTGAGATAAAACGAGCAAGACAGACCGGCACAGCTTGCATACACAAATAATCTAACAAGTGAAAATTAACAAACGCAGACGCACAAATGACATGCACGCTGGAAAACAGAGCAGACAAATGACCACACACACTCTCCTTTTTATATCACCCTCACACACACTCTCTCCCTTTCTATCACCCTCACACACATACTGTTTCTCTCACACACACACACACACACACACACCCCAAGTGAACACAACATGGACCAGCTTACGTGATTTGTTAATAAATCAAAAACCTAAGTTAGGTCATGTTGAACATCAATGGCTCAGACAAGCACATCAGACTCCTCTAAAACCTCCTCCCTCCTCCTCCTCCTCCTCCTCTCTCTGCTCCTGGAGCCATTCCTTGCTCTACCTCCCACCACTCTCTCACTCTCACTCCCTCTCTCCTACCTCTCTCCATCTAATGTATGATGTTATGCAACTCCCCTGAGCGAGAGACTACGAGAAGAGGGTGAGAGAGGAACACGGGTCCCAAAGGTAAAGGAACATAGGAAGGGGGAAAGAGGGAACGAAATAGCAAGGGAACGAGAAAGGACGTGCATGCATGTATACAAAGTGAAATATATGAGAGAGAGAGAGAGAGAGAGAGAGAGAGAGAGAGATACACGAGACAGCAGGGAGAGAAATTAAGAGGAAGGGGGAGTGGGCAGGAGAAACATGAGACGAGAGATGTACAAATACTTAGAAATACTAAGAAATGCGAGAGCAGAAAACACAATAAGCAAAAGTGAGGTGAGGGAAAAGGGGAGAAGGGAGGGGAAGAAAATAAACATTTGAGATTTATTTTCCTTTTTCCGACACATTCACAGGAAAACAAATCCTTTAACTGAAACCTTATTGCCAGCATTTCCCTACCGTGTGTGATATTGTCATTTGGAATTTGCCAAGATGTCATTTGGCCGGGATCTTGCAAAAAACAACCTCCCAGCTGTGCTTTCATCAGCCCCTCTCCCTCTCTCTAAAAACATATTGCACCAGGACAGGAAAGTCATATGGTCAGTACATCAACAAAGTAACACACTAAATGTGTGTGTGTGTGTGTGTGTGTGTGTGTGTGTGTATGGATGGAGATGGCATGCTTCATTCAAACCATGCTGTTGGACTATATTAATGCCACGCCACATATCGCGTGTTGCTACCTAGAATTGCTCCTCTTCTGGCCAGACACACTCATAAAGCAAAACAATACAACATCCTTCTGGTTACACACGCACGCCACGTGCACACAGGCGCGCGTGTGTGCAGACACACACACACGCACGGACGCCCACACGCACGCCCTGCCCCCCCCCCCCCCCCCCCCCCCAAAAAAAAAGGAACTACGACAAATTAAATTAAAAACAGGGTGCATAACAACTCGTCTCCAAATAAATATTGTCTCTGTAGTCATGGAAACAGGAAAAGGAGAAGCAACCATCATGGCCGTTTCTCGTTGCAATATTATTGTAAGAATTATTGTAAGAATGCGAAGGAGGGGGGAATTTTTCCACCGCGAGATGGGTTTTTGCTGCCTCATTTCCACACTCGCAACATCGCTCTGCTTCTCCGACGCACGCGGCGTGCCGACACTGTCCTGTCTGCTCAGGTCGGTACGGTGAGAACATCCTTCAGACGACCACCGCCACGGCAGACCATCTGCTCCCTGATCACCCTGTACCGGCTAATATGGGACACGCACACGCACGTGCACATTCTCTCACAAACACGCCCAGATTTTCTCTCACACACACACACACACACACACACGCACGCACACGCACGCACACACACACACACACACACACACCATTATAGTGCTGGTTAATCCTAGTGGCCCAGCAGAAGATAATCCTCCAGCTGAACGTGCATATTCTCCTGTAATCAAAATATTGATATTCATCTCACCTCTTCACCTCCTCCTGCTGCTCCCAACCTCACCAGGAGGTGACAACTGAGCGGAGGACATGGGGGGGGGGGGGGGGGGGGGGGGGGGGTAGCTGAAGAACAACAGTGAGCTGAAGTGATGCCTCAGGAAACCATAGTGAGCCAGAAGATCTTGCGTTTGTGATGTCAGTTTTGTTTGTTAAGGGGACATCGGCTTTAATTGTACTTCCAATGCAAAAATGTCACCATTATATGAAAGAATGATTGATGAGTTGAAGAAAGGGACCAGTTTGCTTAAATGACATGGTCAGCTTTTTTGTTTGATCCTACTACTCGTGTGAGAGTATAAACTGTGTACCACGGGCAGCCAATCAGAAATGAACCTGTATTTGTCTTTACCCCTTGTGTCGGGGGGGATTTATGATAAAAAGTGAGGATGAATAGTGACGGAAACACTGTTGGCAGATTTACACAGGATTATAACCCCAGACTTCCTCTGCGATTTTTGAAAATCAGCAAATGCGTATGTCGGGAATTTAGCGCATGAGTGATGTCATGTAAAAAAAAGAGGCTTGGCCTACTTTTGTGCACGTGTCACACGATAACAGAAAGACATCCATCACTTAAAAGATGCTCTGGTATGGACGCACTGTAGCCGGGTAGAATGACCCAGTGGTTTCTTTATACAGTTTTCTCACACGCCCAACTACCTCCGTCTCCATGGCGACGGAATAAGTCCTCAGCTATGTTTGTATGTGTTCAATAGTGTGTATGACTTTGAGAGATGAAGAGCGTGAGAAAAGATAGAGCACAAAATAGTGTTACATAAGACATCGAATAGCATGAACAAGAGAAAGACAGAGAGAGAGACAGACAGAGAGAGAGACAGAGAGAGAGAGAGAGAGAGAGAGACAGAGACAGAGACAGAGACAGAGAGAGAGATAAATTACCGACAGAGACAGAGAGGGTGTCGCAGATAAAAAAGACAGGCCGGAAATAAAGGCTTTAAGACATTCAGTTATCAGAAGGGTTAAGGAGGCACAGTGAATTACAGTCAGATGGGCGACGCATCAGACGAGAAGTCAGACTAATGTTTAAAGACGCATACTCCAGCTGACTAATAGGTGTGTACAACACATACACACAAGGTATATTGGGTAGACATTGTAACGAGGCAGTCAAACGGACAGACAAGTTAGAGGGGGCACGGCATGCAGCCACTGTGGTCTGTGCAGGGCTGCGACCGACAGCCTGCAGCGTTTACAAACGCTCTTATGTAATCCTGTAGCTATGGACCGCCCCAAACAAAGATAGCGCTCGCCACCACAATCATATTGGGGAGACATACAACACACAGTCACACACGGTCACACACACACACACACACCGTGGCACACACACACACACACGGTGTAACACACACACACCGTAGGACATTTGGTAACTTAAGTCACAGCAATGGTTTCACAAGGGCGGATTACGAAGGGTCTTACTTAGGGTAAATAAGGCGAGATACTGCATGAGAGACAAAATGGTCCGTCGTTAAAAACACAGACAAATAACAAGAGACGGAGGAGAGAAATAGATGATGTCATGGTGCCGGGCGTGGTTGGTCGGAGAGAAACGTTTGGGGTTTGGTCTGGTTTTCTTGCGGCTTGTTCTGGCGCCAACCTCTTGCATGTAGGAGACCTCTTCTCCACCTCTGAGGTGTGTTTGTTATATATGTGCATGTTGCATTCCTTTGCACAGGTTTGTATGGATGAGTGTGCTCATCTGTACAAAATGTGGCTATCGGCAGTTCTGCTATCGTCACATTTCAATGAGAGCCGCATCCTCTGAATTCACATACCGGCATATCTTGAACACACACACACACACACACACACTGGGTTTTCCATTGGATTCCTTCGTGAACTTTGTGACATTTTGTATAAGTTGGTCATTTTGATAGACGCACAGTGCAGTTGCTTAGTGACAGAAAAATATATGAACAAAAAGGCAATGATCACAATGACGACTATTATAATGATGATGATGGTGGTCTAATCTAATGAGTGAATTAACCTGCTTCTAGATGCAAGACCCTAAGCGCACACACACACACACACACACACACACGCACACACACACACACACTCTCCCTCCCTCACTCCCTCCCTCCAGCAGGACAGGTTAAGCAGGTCCTTTCCCCAGTGAGGACATCGCTGACGCAGGAACACAAACACGCCGGTGCGGCAGCTATTTCTGCGAGCAGCCCGGGTTTTCCTGCGAGCTGCGTGGCGATAGGTTAATGAAGCCATTAAGGCTCCGAGCACAGCGCCGCGCTGCCCGGCTGCCTGCTCCTGCGGACCGCAGGGGCCAACGGTACCAGAATACCACGCGTGTAAGTGTCCAAGTCACCCGAATTAACGGCGAGGGAGATGAGTGCGATAGGCAACGGACTACAGCCTAGGGTGGGGAACTACAGTTACGGCAGAGACAGAGAAAGCATTTGAATGTCATAGGCCATGTGTGACATCTGCATTGTAATTTTTCACTTGTTGTCATGCAGACCTGTACCATCAGGCCTAGGACAGCAGGCTCTCTGGCATCCATGTTATACAGTATATGGTGCCCAATATTGTCCTGACTAAAATGTCCACACGAAGGGTCCATGGCGTCTTTTTGCTGCAACAACTGCACAAACTCCCCCACCAATCCCAAGCTTTCAGTGTAAGTGGCAGAAGTGACTACTAATCCAGGACAGACTGAGAGCCTCTTCTATTGTGCCTCTTTCACCTTTGACCTTACGTCTCCTCTAGCACTCAGCACTACGATACACAAGGACAGCAGAGTGGGGCAGTTTGAAAGAAGAGCGGACTCTAACCGCATATGAAGTGTCCGGCACTTGCCGTGCCCGCCAATAGCTCCATCACTGCCAGAGGAGGGGAAAGTGAGAGACACACACACACACACACAGACACACAAAGTGAATGTGAGGAGAGAGAAAAGGCGAGGTGGGTGGGAAGGCCCAATGTGATACAATATAAAAGAAAACAAGGCAGAGGGACACAGTGAGAGAGCACATTGCGTGCACTGCAGACCCAACCCAACCCAAACCTCAACGCGCGGCCCAACTGGACGCGGTGGATGGAAAAGACGAACCAATAGCCAGCGCACGGAGAACGGAAACTTAGCCGGAGGAGCCAACTTGTCGCCATGACATGAAACCATCAGTGTTGCTTGGAGACCATCTCTCTCTCTCTCTCTCTCTCTCTCTCTCTCTCATAACAATAAAATAAACCTGCGTTAATCACGCATGTGGAGTGACGTGGAAATCGAGCGCGACGACAGCCATGCGTCATATGGCAGCCCACACAGCAACTCACTAACTAGCAGCCCACACCTGCAGCCTGTCTCTCTGTCTGTCCGTCTGTCTGTCTCTCGCTGGTCATCCAGGTGTGTCATTACACTGAATGTGTTTAAAGCCCTTAAAGCTGTACGGTGGAACGCAAGTGTTAAATCCTTCATGCTGCACCACGTGCACGTTGGATGCAATGGTCTCTGTCCTCATCATCGGTGAAATCACTCGTAATGTGCACCCACCACACACACACACACACACACACACACACACACACATTACATGAACGTGGACAACAACATTGGGAGGGACATTTTGACACATCTCTTTGTCTCTTACAACCTGAACTCACACTTACATTTAATCTCTCAAGTCAAAACAGACTCGATGACATCCGATACCTGAGGGATATCCGCTAATTAATCATTTAAAACCATAAAGCTCTTGCCTCATACGATAACATCATTCCACGCACACACACACACACACACAGCTCTGTTTATCAGGGCCGAGCCCATCGATCATCCCAGCCTGGTTGCCCGGGTAACCCTGTTAGTATTCAGAGCACGGCGCTGTGGCTTGCAGGGAGAGAGGTGTGTGTGTGTGTGTGTGAGACTTAGGCAGTGGAGATTCCCATTGGCTCTTAGGCGAAATCGCCACTGGATCATGCAGTCTCCCCGCCTTGTGTGTGTGTGTTAAGCGCGCCACAACTGCAACACATCTATCTGATCTCAATAATTTCCCATTTTCACATCTCCCTCAACCGTACTTAGCATCCACCTGCATATCCCCCCCCCCATCTCCACCAGACCTCCACCCACCCTGCCATTCAAATTCTTCTACTACCTCCATTACCCTTATCCCCCCCTCTTCTCCACTCTCATTGACTTTCTACATTTCATTCATCTCTCTCCCTCTCTCCCCCTCTCCCCCTCCCCCTCTCCCTCTCTCTCTCTCTCGACTCTGCGCCTCATTCATAAGCAGCACCACTCCTTACAGCGGCAAACAGCGAGGGAGGGGAGGGGAGAGGAGGAATCAGAGAAGAGGAGATGGAGGGAGGGGAGAGAGGGAGGGAGGGTTGC
Source organism: Merluccius polli (assembly GCA_030340625.1). Lineage (NCBI taxonomy): Eukaryota > Metazoa > Chordata > Actinopteri > Gadiformes > Merlucciidae > Merluccius > Merluccius polli. Next base: position 17,148 of record JAOPHQ010006578.1, read on the forward strand.
CCCCAACTGACTGCCGCATGCTGAGGGCTCCCTGAAAGCAGCCAATCTGAATTCTGATAGGATGAGCAAGAGAGAAATTATGGGGTGTGCATCCACACGCCTCCTCTTCCACCACCTCACTTATTTTTTCCATCGATCGACTCGTCTCTCCATTCATCCCACTCCCGCGCTCCCATTCACAGAACGTGTGTCACCCGTCACTTCATGGCACAGATGTTTCATCGCGTGCACTTTTTTACCTCGCCGTCACACGACACGCCGCACGGTAGCCCACTGTATCTGGCCCGCATGTGTGTATGCCTTTGTGTGTGCGTGGGTGTGTGTGTGTGTGTGCATGGGTGTGCATTGTGAGAGGGAGTGAACCATCTCCCTGTGATTCACAGCAGTGACAATCTCCCTAATCATCACCAGCCATAATTAAGATCACGTCAATCCAATTATGATTTCCAGGGGGGGGGGGGGGCACGCCCTTCAGCTTGATTAAGAAATGCGCGAGCCAATAGGAGACAGTAAAAAAAAAAAAAAACCTCAAGAGAGAAGAGAACATAGAAGTAGGCCAGTGTTAAATACATCAAGCTCAGATGTAAGGGTGTAAACCGGCGGGGCCAAGTGGCGCCGGTGGGAGAATGAGGGCAGTGACACGCGAGGCACGGCGAGGACCTGATAGGCATCGTATCTGATCCACCGCAGCCGCCGCTCGCCACAGGAAGGCAGGTCGGCGATCAATAGGAGGAAGGGCAGCGAGCGTGAAATGACCACAGAGAGCCGCGTGTGTGTGTGTGTGTGTGTGTGTGTGTGTGTGTGTGTGTGGTCGAGCGAGCTGCGGGTCCTGTCCCCGGGTTCATCGGCACGGGAACCGCAACCTATCTCTCCCTCGCTCCCTGATGAGTGAGTCACATGCGTTTAGCCACTGGATTGGTTGCTAGTATTCAAGACATAAGGTTAATAACAGGAGCATAACACCAGAGAGAGAGAGAGAGAGAGAGAGAGAGAGAGAGAGAGAGAGAGAGAGAGAGAGAGAGAGAGAGAGAGAGAGAGAGAGAGAGAGAGAGAGAGAGACAGAGAGAGAGAGAGAGAGAGAGACGACTGTGTGAAATGCGTGAGGACATGCCGGGTGGGCGGGGGGGGGGGGGGGGGGGGGGGGGGGGGGGGGGGGGGTAGGAAAACAAAAGCCCGGTTTCTGGTCCACATTGAAACGTATGAGAGATGATGATCACCAGGAAGACGAATAGCTGGGTGGGAGAGGTGAGCCGAGGAGGGCACGGGGGCGTGTGTGTGCGGGGAGGTTGTCCCGGGGCCCGGTGGATCTGATATCAGCTGGGTCTTCTAACAGCTGCTGAGGACTGACTGCTGACTTCATAAGTTCTCAGCTTATATCCTCTCCTCCACACCGCTCTGCCAGACACTTTCCATCTCATCAGCGGTTTGTTTGTGTGCGCGCCCATATGTGTGTGTGTGTGTGTGTGTGCGCCCGTGTGTGTGTGCGCACATCTGACACTGCGGAAAAAAATGGGATGTGCTCGAGACCTTCACCCAACATCTCCTTGGTAACACTGACACAAAATTATTCGGGCTCATCGCCCTATAGGTTCTTGCATTTTTTTTACACACACACACACACACACACACACACACACACACACACGCACACACGCAGACACACACACGCACACACGCACGCTCTCTCTCTGGGTACAGCCATGCGTCACCATGCCCTCCAGTGTGAGGCAGACCTGCATCTCAGATCACCCAGTCGGTCAGACATTACAACATTAAGGCCCAGACAAAAGGCATTCTTGACGGATACGCCACCAGTGGGCCGACTGGAACCTGCTGTGGAAAATCGGTGGCCCCCCTGTGGCCCCCCCCCCCAGTAAACACCACGCACGCATGCTTGTCCCCCCCCCCTCCCCCCCCCCCCCCCTCCCCCCCCCCGGTTATATATAGACAGACTCTCTGTGGACACATAGGTGGAGGTCTTTCATACTCCATACCAACGAAGAGTGGCGGCGAGGGAAAAGTGTTTGAGCAACGCCGACACTCAAGGCAGTCGAGAGGAGGGGAGGCGCGAGAGGGAAACTGGAGGAAGTGGCTTAGTGGGGGGGGGGTAAGAGGTGATAAAGGGATGACATAAAAGGGGTTTGGATGAATGACAAGTATTTAAAAAAGCGTGTGTGTGTGTGTGTGTGTGTGTGTGTGTGTGTGTGTGTGTCACAGGGGAGAGGTATAGGGGTGAGAGAAAAGGGTGATTACATTCTGGCTCCAATAGGAAAACGGTAATGTTATGTACCTCCGATGCGCTAAAGGATGCGACGCCGGGCCATATAGACGTACAACGGCTGAGGCCAATAAACGCCGATGAGGTGAGTAAGGGAGTAGGATGCTGCAGGGCAACGGTGATGTCACCAGGTGGGCTATAAAAAGGGATGCGCCGACGTCAGGCATCCTGTGTGTCAGTCTCCCCCTGCACCGGAACATACAGAGGAAGTCACACACACACACAGACACACACACACACAAGATCACCTCGCACTTCGACAAGCTAACGCTAACCTGATTCTGGGAGGGCTCTCGCCCGATCAGATGCTTTAGCCGACACAAGCCCATGTCAAAAAGCACATCATGAACAGCTGTTCGCATTTCAATCGGTGCATGGTACGACTAAAATGGCGCGTTGGACATTGTACCGCACATCCCCCTCCGCACGCTGGGGGTTTGCTTGACTCAGGGGACATGATATCATAGCCACCAGGTGTAGTGATGCAGAAGTGAGGAGGGAACATTATGTGAAAGAGGCTTGCAACCCAGAGGCTATTCCCCCCCCCCCCCCAACCCCCTCCCCCTGCTCTGTAAGCAAGCGAGTGATTACATCATTGCCCAGGCCCCCCCGCAGGGGGGGTAAGGGCCGAGCAGCTCTGACCACTGGAGAACTTAACTCATTACATCACTATAGCGGGAGCCCGGAGAGCCATAAAAAAAGCTGTGGCAGGCGAGAACGAGAGGCGCGTTATTTTTTGACGATCGCTAATGCCGCCGCAATGTTGTCGTATACGTTCGTTCGCGCGGGCGCGTGAAACCCAATACGCACAACGCACACATACACATACATGAGCGGTACACCTTTACAGTATGTGTCGCGTCTGTGGCTGGGATTTACGACCGAATACATATTGTCAACATAGCCATTTAAGGTTACGTCCATAATATTATGGATATCATTATCAATAATATAATGATATCTAAATGAACACTACAAAAGTGAGTGGTGCACTATGGGCAATGTGTTCAGTTGATCCAATTGTAGTTTCATTATTACAGCTTTGTTATCAATTCGCTGTAGATGGATATGTGGTCATGAAGAAAAGGGAACGAATGACAGAGCGAATGAACGAGCGAACGACAGACTGAGAATAAACGATGGGAGGTCAGCCAAGCACAGGGTGAGTTAGAGTGAGTCGGGTTGGAGGGGGGGGGGGGGGGGGGGGCAGGAGGAATTCCTGACACCCAGACAATGGAGGAGCGTGAGGGGAAGGACGAAGAGGTGACAGAGGAGTGGGAGCGGTGGCACAATGACAAACAAAAACAAACCAACAGAGAGCAGACAAGCTTGTGGGTGCAGGCAGGCAGGCGGGGGGGGGGGGAAGCAAGAGAGCGAGAGAGAGAGAGAGAGAGAGAGAGAGAGACAGGCACAAGTGGGTGAGCAGCACAGTATAGAAGCATATAAAAACTGGATGGAGCACAAAGACACGTCTAAATATGTGGTGAGGGTGATGATGATGGGAGCAGAGAACGCTTCTGCAGGAGGTGGTCACAGCTCTGATCAACCGCAGCCAGGTACATGTCTTAAAAGTACAGTGGACAGAGCCAGGAACTGATTCAGAGTGAAGAAAGAGTGAAAGGAGAGGAGGGGGGAGAGCAAATAGAAAAAACAGAGGCCGTTGAACCCGTTGGACGCTTGCAGCAAAGCACAGTGCTCTGGTTCTCCTCATCCACACCCCCCCCCCCCCCTTCCTCCATCGCTCTCTTTGTGTAGATTAGTCTAATGGAAGTGACCTCCATCTACAGGAGCAAAGATACCCCTTCCCCTCGCCTTCCCCACTCGCAAGTCTCTTATCATGTCTTCCCCTCGTTTTCGCTCCTGTCATCCCCCCCTGCCCTCCCTTTCCTTCTTTCCTTGCCCTGCAGTTAAATGGCGTTCCACCACGGCGCTGCTAATTCCCGCCCTGTCATTTCAGATGAGGCCTGTCGTCCGTGTGATTCATGGGACCTGGTGAGCGCTTGACGCTAACACCAGAGACACGTGCGGCTCTTGACGCTTCTACATGTGCAGCGATAAGAGTGGCGACCAAGAGAATCTCTTTGTAGCCTTTCATTACGAATGTAGGATCGCATACAGTTGGCCAGGCAGTCTATAAATACACCTTGGCCGTCTGTTTGTCTCCCACTCTTTATGGGATAAGACATATTAAGATGTATTTTATTAATCCCAGATGGAAAAATAGGGTGTCACAGCAGAAAGTTTGGACAACCCTCCAAGTCAGTTTTTTTTATTTTTTGTTTCATTTTCTGTTCTTGTTTTTGTTCTCCTCATCAATGTTAAGCGCCTTGGGAATATTGAAAGGCGATATATAAATCGAATATTTGTATTATTTCTATTGAAGTAGAGGACAGTAATAAGAATAAATAAAATATTTTTAAAAAGTGTTATATCATAAATGTTATAACAAAGATTATTCCAAAAATACATCTATACACACAGTGACAGTAGTAGTAGTAATGCAGCTGCCTGTCTGTCTGCCTTAGAGAGAAAGGGAGCACCAAGGCCCACAGGGCCCCCGGACGACGTAACACGTGCATTTGGACGGCTCCCTTGAGAGCAGTAGGGTCTTTAGAGATGAGAGCACTCGCCACGCCATTGTCAGTGCTCACCTTGGGTTTGGACATCAGTATGCACGCTGTGGTCTGCACTGGCCCCAGTTCTGCTGCAGTGTGATGCGGAAGGACACACGCACAGGAACAGAAAAGGCGTCTTTTTTTTCTTTCTTTTTTTAAAATAAACATTGGCCCTGAAGGCTACGCACACCTCCACTGCAGGTGTGCCGCCCTGACGCACAGCGCTACTGATAGGTAGGGGGGGGGGGGGGTGTGTGTCTTCACTGGCAGATCAAAGGTAAAAGGTGCCTTATACCAGCGCTAGAATATATTTGATTATACTGTAAACAGAATAGGATCAGCTGACTTATTATTCATTCATATTCAGAATTAAGATAATGAAGACATCCACGTCTAATGAAGTCGCGTATCTGTTAAGCTCTTGTCTCACAAGGCGAAAAAAAACGGGCAAGAAACTGGAAAACGAGAGAACAAAAAGAGCTTTCTGCACTCTAAAGAATACCAATAATAACCTCTCACAAACTCTCCAACAAACACGAAAGCTTGTCACTACTTGACACAAATTTAACGAAGGCCCCTCCCTCAAACACACAGTGCCACTGTGCATAGATAAACAAAGAGCGGTCGCAGTAATGATGGACCACTAGAGCCCCCTAGCGTTGTTCAGGGGTACAGCAGAATAACTACAATCTGCCAAATGACTTTGCTTGCTTGATAATACATCATCATATTGTTTGAATAAAGAATGTGACCTTTTTAATAAGTAAATAAACACCTCTCAATGTAACAAGGTGTTAGGAAATACTCGCTACATTGATCTTGTGTGAGTCAGAAGAATCATGGATCTGGTAATTTAGTTAATGTCTAGCATTCATATTAAAAGCAGCTTTCCTAATTTTCGGATTCATCAGTGGTCATTGAAGTCAGACAAAAAAAAGTCTTAAATTATTATTTTAATAATTTAAGACTATATAGTACAATTATTATTAAGACTATATAAAAAATATATATTTGTGCTAGAACCCACAGCCAATAAACAGCCAGTGCTGAGGAGGCCTCTTTATGTACAGCGACATCTGGCGGAAATGTGCTACAATTTCAATAAAAACCTGAGCATAATCATTTATTGACAATGGCAAAGCCAAGCTAACAAAAACACCACGTTCAATACAAACTACACTTGACTAAATGTACCCCCTTTGCTGTAGGCCTACCATCTTTATAATAAGGGACAACTCACATACTACCCAGGACCGGCGCACGCACTTCTGCAGCTCTAGACGAAAAACAATGATGGTGCCCCTCTATTTGCAACCTATCATACCAGCAACAACACACAAAGGCCAATACGCCATACACATGAAGCAGAAAACCAGCAACAACACACAAAGGCAAATATGATTAAGTGTCAACAATATGCATGACGCAATATGCGGGCGTTTTGCGGATCCATATGCAAATAACGCACCGAACGGGTCTGCATAATAACTCCAAATTATTTACAGCAGAGTCACGATAGCACAGCTATTTTCCAAGTGATACAATTTCAACTCCTCAAAGTAAATAATACCAGTGCCAATCTCTCCTATACACCACTTTCTCATGTGCTTAAAACACGCACATGAAATGTGCACAAGTACATTATATCACCAGATATACAGTATATCACAGATTCAGCAACTTAAACAACGACTAGAGAGCAAATCCCTCTTGCTCCTTCAATAGTCTCCTCTTTTTAATAATCACAGCCAGATAATATTAGAAGTAGAGCATGACAATCTCCTGTTGTGTCCTACAGTGTTGAAATATTTATTTTTTTACACTTTATTTTAACACTTTTGTGAATGGGGTTTCATATACTCTTCATATAAAGACGGCGCTTGAGTTGGTCCCACGCTGAAACCTGTATCTGTGTCTTACTGCCCCAGAGCCACCCAGGGCTGTGTAGCAGAAACAGCTACAGGCCCAGGTACCCCTAAGGCCTGAAGCTGGGGGGGCAACACGGACTATATACGCGGACCGATCATGCTTATGTGGCACCTGTAAATCCCAATCCCTTTCATTTAACGTGTTGTTTAAAGGTCCCCTATTTTACCACCAGGTGTGATGTTGATTACCCATTACAAGCCATGTCAAAAGCTACCCTATAGCCCTATAGAAGAAGACCAGTTGCAGTTGTTAGACGGACCGTCTAACAACTGCAACTGGTCTTCTTCCAGGGTCTGAATTTTGGGGGTGGATGACCAGTATGTAGGCTAATAACACACACACACACACACACAAACAAAAAACAAGGTTTACGAACCAAGCACCAGGATGCGGTCGTCCTTGTGGACCAGCCTCTCCAGGAGATGCTTGAACTTGGAGAAGTCCCCGCACCAATCAAAGCACTCCTCCACCCGGTACCGCTCGTCCCAGTAGCCCACCTCCTTGTAGCGGATATTGCTGTCCGGCAGGTGGTCCATGGTTGTGTGTGTGTGTCTCCCTCCTTCTCCTTCGGCCAGAGCATAATAAGGACACGAGACAATAACGTTATCAATATGGACATCATGGACACTCAGGCCTGGATGTGACATGGATGAACACATCATTCAGTGGTAAGCAGACACGTTCATAGTCAACGCCGTACCGCTTTCTTTATATTGCGTTATTTTTATCTGTCCTTTATACAAAAGATATATTTATCAATTTTTTCTTATTTGTATTATATACAAAAGTTATTTTACATAGGCAACCAAAATTGTGCAATATATTATCCACAGTTTTCTTTTAAATATAAAAGTTTTATATCTGCAGATTTATTTATGTATTTAGTTGACTGTACATACTGCCTCTCCTCTATTCCTGATGTGCTATGTGCCATTGTAACGACATTTCTTGTTGATGCAAATCCAAATGACAAATAAAGTCTGTCTAAGTCTAAGCTTTGATTTGTTCATTTGTTAACGTGTTTGGGGTCAACACGTCTACATTATAACAAGTACAGGCTATCCATCACTGTGTGTTATTACGGTGTTATTATTATGGTATGTCAACGAATCCGTGTTACATACATGTCTGGCACATTGAACCGTACACGGCAAACCACACACACACTCAGTACGTTTTTACATGCACAGCTTAATTCGATTAAAGCCATAGCTCGACTATGCTCCTCAATTGGACAACTGCAATTGTCCGCGTATACATGGCGGTGAGTAAATCGATGTATTGGCCGAAGCGTGTCACGCCCCGGTGATGACTGATGACCCAACTGTCAAAAAACTGTCGCCAAGCGTGCGTTGCTAAGCACCAATGAATGAGTGAATGAAAATGAAGTACTGTTGACTTGCAGGTGTGTCCAACTACTGGTGTCCAACTAGTCAGACATTTGGGGAACCAGGGGGGGGAAGACTACCTGTGTGTGTGTCACTCCTTTAGCCAAAAGGAGTGACACACACACACAGGTAGTCCCACCCTGATGTAGCTAACGCTTAGCATTAGCACACACTTTTTAAACGACGAGGTGTGGGGGTTACTTTATCCCCGCCGTGCAGGTTATGTCACCCTACATTATCACATCACATCACGTCACAGCCGTTTACAGCAGTTTGGTCTGTTTCCAGTCACCACTGGCTTATACAACTGGCAGTGTGTTGCCTACTAAACGTTACGTTACATTAACAGAAACGCCTAACAGCTGGGGGTTGCTCCGCGTCCGGGGAGCCAGTGAGCAAGGCAGCCCTGCCCACTACATAGTAACCTTGGTTAATGTATATGATAGTTAATGTTGTAAATAATGGGTGACTGTTCATATCCAGAGAAACTCGGTGTTTTATTCAACTCGTTGTTTAAAATAAAATAATGACAACAAGCCCTCGTAACGTACGTGTTCAGGACATTATCTTCCACCTACGCCCCGCCCACAAATAAAATAAAAATGATAATGATAACGTGACAATGTTTCCCAACAGAAAAAGGGGGGGGGTCGTCTCGGACGCCATTGCCGCAAGAGAAACTCACGATGAGAAGTTTCCCGATGCGTGTTGTGGTCCAACCCTCGTGGTCCACACTGCGTCCACGTGGTCGTGTTGTCGTCTCCCAGCGGCTTCCCGGTGCATTGTGGGTAGTCAGCCCCCCCATAGCTGCCACGGGGTGGGCGGCAGGTGGGCGGTGCGCCGTGAGGAGCGTCTGCAACAACAAAAATTGATTTGCAAAAAGTGTTTGTTTGCAAATCAATGTGATTTTTTTTAATGTCTTCAATCTTCAAAAAGTATTAATTAGCGTCATAATCGAGCGCAATGCATCTTGAATCATAATGTCCTATTATTTCCACTGTAGAAGACGAGAGGGGAGGGGGGGGGGGGGGGGGGCGTGAAGTATCGTGTGACGTAATCGGATTTGCATGAGACATTTGTGGTCATGCAAAATAGGATTAGACCAGCAAACGACCAGTGGATATGTCAAGGTAAGCGTCGCTTTCCCCACGTATCTCCTGAAGTATCTCCTGACGTCATGTGTTTCAGTTTGCACACACGCATGCCTGATGGTCCGCCTGTCTTGGTGGTTTTGTTCTTTCTCCTAGATGAGGGCAGTGAACCTGCGTTTTCGTTTGAAGGCGTTGTCCTCCTGCAGGATCCAGCCCAGCATAAGCAGCAGAGACACCAGTATAACCAGCAGCAGAGACACCAGTATAACCAGCAGCAGAGTCACCAGTATAACCAGCAGCAGAGTCACCAGTATAACCAGCAGCAGAGACACCAGTATAACCAGCAGCAGAGACACCAGTATAACCAGCAGCAGAGGCAGCCACGCACACACTGCATGGCCTCCTAAGAACTTCACCGACTACGACACCGTTAAAAGTGAATTCAGATTCCGCGAAGTGTCTGAACATTTTAATTTCGCCCGAGATGTCTTAGACAAGTGGGCAGAAAAAGAAAAGGTAACTTTTTTTTTACATTTACACTTAAACTTTTTTTTTTTTTTAATGAACACGTTACTATGACACAGTGAACATGTGTCACCATAGGCTATTTATGAGTATGTATTTGTGTTTAAAATAAAAGGTAAGACTTTAGATTAGGGACCACATATTTACCATTAACTAGTTGCTTATTAGCATGCATATTAGTAGCATATTAGCGCTTTATTAGTCAATATAAAGCACTTATTAATGCATTATTATGCATGACGACTACGAGGCCATTAACTAAGAGTTTTCCCTCAATAACCTCCGAATTACAGCTTATTGATAGGAAGTAAGGAAATTGTGGTTCTATTCTCATGTAACAAAACACACAACTAACTAAGTGTTAAGTTAAAGTTAAATTAAGTCTTTCTAACTCAGAATATGCTCCCTATTCTAAAGTGAGGTCTTGCTCATAAGTCATATACTAGTAGTTTGACACTTATTAACCCACACAGGTTCCCTATTCTAAAGTTGCCTCCTCTTTACACCTAGTTAATGGTGAATATTAATTAGGGACCACAATAATCACTTCACCCAAGTCCCTTACGGACGTCTGTACCTAGGGGGACGAAGGCCAAATAAAAATATTAGACTCATCATGACAATCATAACAGTTAGTAATCCATGTCTTTTCCTGAGGCCGGCGCGTCTAACCCTGCGCTGTGGTGGGTGGACGGCGAGAAGAGGGAGGTCCGCTGGGGCTTCGAGGAGCTGGGCGTCCGCTCCAGGCGGCTGGCCAACGTGCTGACCGAGGTCTGCCGGCTCCGCCAACAGGACCGGGTCCTCCTGATGCTACCCCGGGTCCCGGAGTGGTGGCTGGTTAATATCGCATGCCTCCGAACAGGTAGGCCGAGTTGTATAGACGCCTACGGATAAAGGTCACTTCCGATATTCGAACTTCGTTTTGAATACATGTATGTATGCACAGGTGTTGTGTCATAATTGGGCAGTATCATATCCTGATAAATGATACTAAATGACACTACAAAGTGTACTTTGCACTTTACACAAGTTTGAGATAACTAAAGAGGACAAAACATCCTTGAAGTCATGTCAGCAAATGGCTCCTAACGGGTTTGCGTGTCCCCCAGGTACAGTGCTTCTGCCAGGGACCTCTCAGCTGACTGCCAGAGACATACTTCACCGGCTGCAGACCTCCGGGGCCAAATGCGTGGTCACGGACGAGTCCATGGCCCCGCTGGTGGACGAGGTGGCCCCCCAGTGCCCTGCCCTGAACTCCAAAATAATAGTGTCCGACTCTAACAGCAGGAGAGACGGATGGAGAAACTTCCGGGATCTGATGAGGTAAGTTGGAAAACAAACATACCGGTTGTACCATTTATTATTTAGTCATCCATTGACTTTATGAATGTGTGAGTTGAGATGCATGTAATTAAGCCCTGTACCTTTCAGCTGGGATACGAAACATCCTAACCACTTCGCTATCCTGAAAATAAATGTAAATTATAAAAAAAATACATTTAGACACTGTTCAATTCGAGTGCTTTTGTTATTACCATAAACGTGTCATGTCTATGTTGTGCTTTAATTCAGCAATGTGTCCAGCGACCACGACTGTGTGAGGACCCGCAGTGAAGATCCCATGAGCATCTTCTTCACCAGCGGCACAACAGGGTCTCCTAAGATGACCCAGCACAGCCACTGTAGCTTTGGGATTGGCCTGACTGTCAATGGCAAGTATGTTGTAGCCGTAACCATACTTGATTTAATGACATCCATTGATATTTGATCTAGTTGTCATTTAACATATGCTTTCATCCAAGCTGAATGAAAACACAGATACATTCAGATACATGTAACTAGGGGGATCGAACCCATGTACCTTTTTGGCTGGGAGTCCTACACTCCCGCCAATACACTATCCTGCCCCTTTTTAGGGTTGAGCTTCACCTGCTCACTTTTCTTCTCATTTTCCCTTTTGTGGCTCAAAAGAGACCAGAGACTTACTCCACTTACTGTTCTTAGGTCTGATTTGTCGATATTTGTTCCTTTTTACGCTCATCGCCATCACCCCCCCCCCCCCGGCCAAACTCTCTACCATCATCTGCATCTCCCTTCCTGAAACGGAGATACTGGCTGGACCTGACGGACCGGGACGTGCTGTGGAACACGTCCGACACAGGGTGGGCCAAGTCGGCCTGGAGCAGCTTGTACTCTGCCTGGATCCAGGGGACCTGCGTCTTCGTCCACCGCATGCCCCGCTTTGACACCTCCACCGTGCTCGAGGTGAGCCCTGCCGTACCGCTGACCTGGTGCTGCTCGGCGGGAGTGGCGATTCCAGAATAGATTCTATTATTGGTCCTGCTACGATATTGCGATAATGGGACTGATCTGGTTTCCTGAAGTGCAAAATAAAAGTCCATCTCTTTTTTTATCCTATCCACAATACTAAACCAAATATGTATTTGATGCCAGAAACAGTTACTGCTAAGCAGCTTTTTTGTTTGTTTGTTTCTTTAGACATTGTCCAAATTCCCCATAACCACGTTCTGCACTGCTCCGACGGTCTATCGTATGCTCATTCAAGAAGATATGTCCAAGTACGCATCGCCATTTCAGTCATTTGAACATTGTTACTGTGTGGGAGTAAGTGGAAGGGGGCATTCTCGAAACGCAGCCGCCATTAACACATACCTCGGATTTCTCTTTCTCTCACAGGTACAGCTTTGGGTCGTTGCAGCACTGTGTGTGCGGCGGTGAGCCTATCAACCCAGAGGTCATGGAGAAGTGGAAGGAGGCCACCGGACTGCATATCTATGAAGGATACGGACAAACGGAAACGGTGAGGATATACAATCGACGCCATGGATTAAATGTCCGAAAAACATTATTTAGTTTGAGTTTGGCACAGCACAGATATTTGCCTTTTGTAAACCGAATTCTCTAGCCTGGGCACCAGACGAATCTGCGACCTTGGTTATTTACGAAAATGCCTTAATGCCGTTGAGGCATTTTCATGAACAGCCAAGATGGCTGCCACAGAGCAAACAACTGCAAATATGTGTTTGCCGTACTACCGACAGGATTTGGTAAAAGTTTAATTTACGTCACACATTTCATTGCTCTGATTGGTTCTATCCAATTGTGTCCAGAGGCCTTCTGGTCTGCGCCCGTTGATAATGGCCCTTGGAAATAGAAAATTAACTGAGAGGTTCCAGACTAATACGCAATTTGCAAATTGGTCTGGCGATGCCAGGCTACGAAATCTCTTAAAAAAAACGGAATTTGCTTTCTCTGATATGTAATTAACATAATCCTCTCATAGGTCTTGATCGCCGGTACCTTCAAGGGGATGGCCATCAAGCCGGGGTCAATAGGGAAGGCGTCTCCAGCATATGATGTACAGGTAAGGGATAGCCACACCTTTCTAGACGGCCAGCATGACCTTAGGAACCGGGGATGAGAGACATCGAAGCACAAACAAACATTACTGCTTGTTTCTTTTCTGTCAGATTGTGGATGACGAAGGTACCATCCTGCCCAAAGGAGCAGAGGGCAACATTGGCATCAGAGTGAAACCAGACAGGCCGTTTAGTCTCTTTACTGAATACACGGTGAGTAGGATGAGTTTGTTTTTATTTGCATTCTGCCAGTGTCATACAGACACTGGCAGATCGACTGGCATCTGGAGGGTTGCTGGTTCAATCCCCGGCTTCTCCTGTTATGTGTATGTGTGTGTATGTGTGTGTGTGTGTGTGAGCAAGGGTGCGTGTGTTTTACATGTTGATAATCGAGACCTTTCTACCGCCCTGCCACTGTGTGAGTGACCATCCTAACGCTGACTGCTCCAGGGGGAACCGGAGAAGACGGCCGAGTGTCACCGGGCAGATTTCTACCTGACCGGAGACAGAGGGTACATGGACGAGGACGGCTACCTGTGGTTTGTGGGACGCGCTGATGATGTCATCCTTTCGGCCGGGTATGATTGGCTCATTGTAATAAGTGGCAGGTTTTTGATGTTTGAAGTATGAATGAACTCCTGCACTCCGGTGGCGCAGGTACCGGATTGGTCCGTACGAAGTGGAGAACGCTCTGATTGAACACGAGGCCGTGGCAGAGTCAGCGGTGGTAAGCAGCCCAGACCCAATCAGAGGAGAGGTATGCAAAACGCCCACCGAAGTAAATCACAAGCCTGTTGTTTTCCCTCCTGTAGTAATACCTTGACAGACCGCACCGACCAGAAGCTAATGTGTGCATTCCTCCGCAGGTGGTGAAGGCGTTCATCGTCTTGACAGCCGAGTACGAGTTTTGCGATAAAAGCCAGCTTGTGGCAGACCTGCAGACACATGTCAAACAGGTCACGGCGCCATACAAGTATCCACGCAAGGTGTGTGTGTGTGTGTGCATAGGTGTGTGTGTGTATATATATATATACACATACAGTTAGATAACATTGTAGACATGCATAACTATAACATTTTAGTAAACCAAGGTGATCTTGTGAGTGAATGTTGTCACTGTTTGATTTCTCCAGATTGAGTTTGTAGAGCAGCTGCCGAAGACCATCAGCGGCAAGATTAAAAGGGTGGAGTTACGCAAGAGAGAATGGACCACTAAACCTAAAGCTGAATGAGATATATATTTTTGTGCAGCATATATATTTTTTAAATAAAATGCAGCATATTTTCATATAAAGCATTATAGGCCGGGAGTCAGGTCCACCCCTCAGGATGTTTTTTGCTACCTTTTTTTCACTATTATTTCCTATTATCCCATACATTGGGCCATCACAAGTTGATAACCTCTTTTTCGCCCCTGAGGCCAAACGCCCCGAGTTGGGGGTGGAGGTTATCAACTTGTGATGGCCAAATGCTGAGGGGTGGACCTGGCTCCCGGCCTATTAGGGCTGCCCCCCGAATAGTCGGCTTAGTCGATCGACAGAGGCTTAGTCGAATACGTTTTCATTAGTCGAGCAAAAAGTAAAACATAAAAATAAGAAGGCATGAGCATCGCAAACCGAATACATCCGTGGTCGCAACAAGCCCTGATTTAACTCATCGCTGCAGTGCAGGCATACTGACCAATACACCTAGGCAGGTAAACACCTGGGCAGGTAGACACCTAGGCAGGTAGATACCTAGGCAGGTAGACACCTGGCAGGTAGACACCGCTAGACACACGGGACTCATACCAGTGATTGCGGCTTTAGTTCCCCGTGTCTGATCGCTGTAATTCGGAGCGTGAATATCTGTTGAATATCTAATATCTTTCTAACTTTAAGACAAGATGATAGAGTGCGTGCGCGATCATAACACACCCGGACCTAGGGCCGACGGGGGGGGGGGGGGGGGGGGGGGCGCGATCATAACCCACCCCGGACCTAGGGCCAACGGGGGGGGGGGCGGGGCCCTATGCAGCCGCATAGTCCGCATATAGCTAGAAACGGCCCTGATAACACTCTGGAACTCAAAACACTTTCTGATGCCCCAAAAAATAGTGCGACGATTAGTCGACTATCGGCTTGAAATGGCGACTAAGAGTCGACTAAGAAAATCTTTAGTCGGGGGCAGCCCTCTGCATATTAGACACTAATGATATACGTACTCATGATATGCACGTCTACACACAAAAGGGAACAAAAATAAATTCATTAAAAAAAAACATTGTCTGTATTTTTCAGTCTGCAGCATGACATGAATAAACCCACGCACTATTCTCAATAGGCAGTAAGGACGAATAGCATCGACAGCGGTCAGGCCACAGGATATCCAGCTGCTTCACGAACCAAATGACAAAGGCTGGATGAGTTTAACGCTGACCCCGAGGCTCGTCCTAAAAAGCAGACCATTAGATTACATTAAGTTACACGATATGGACTTTGGATGGACGTAATGTGTTGCTCCTCCCAGCAGATGGTAGTGTCTCATTGCCAGTTATCTTTTCACCACCTCAACGTGGTGAAAGACAATCCTTCTGCCATCCTGCAGGTGGATTTGACTCCCAAAGAGAGTGGTGTAGGCCTACTGCAGAAAATGAGCATTTGAGTATTTGGATTACATATTATAATGGGGACATAATGCGCTTGCTCGTAAATATGTCCAGGTTTGGGCTGCAGGAAACAGGGCTGTGCATTGGGGGCTATATGATCCCACCTGCTGTACACACAGACCACCGGCTCAGGACGCACATTGCGTAAGGAAAACGCACACCTGTGGATGTAGCCTATAGTTTATATAATAGTATGCAACAATAATGATAGCCTAGATAATGGCTGCTGATGTTTGATTTTTTGTGTGAATATGAGGTCGATTTCTTATTGTGATGGAGGATGAAGAACGGGAACAGATGATGTGTTGTAGAGGCTGGATGTCTCTGCATAGTCGGCATCACTACCACAGACCACGTGGTGGTGTGTGTGTGTGTGTGTCTGTATGTGTGTGTGTGTGTGTGTGTGTGTGTGGGGGGGGGGGGGGGTTCATTGACTGTCCCAGGCTGATTGTGTGCGATGTGCTCAGGGTTTTCCGCGTCTCTCCTGCGGTGACATGTGGGCTGAACAGTACGGAGTCCGACCTCCTCCAGGAATGGACCTGCATGCCAGAGTCTGTGGGATATTTACATGCAAGGTTTGATCTGTCGGGTTTTTTTCTTCGCCCCGGTACCTCTTTTTTGTTTGTTTTTATTCAATTTATTTTTAATTAATTTTGCTGCTTTTTTTTTAATTAAAATTTATTTATTTATTTATTTATTTTTTACAATAAAACCGGGTCATGGCTTGGCCGTGCATCAGCAGGGTCTGCTGTCTGGCTCGGTTCTGGAACCAGTTCGACAAATCCGACCTGTCGGTTCCGCTCACCATCCAGAACTACTCGGACATCGCTGAGCAGCAGGAGGTGCGATCCGTCACCAAACAGGTGCCCCAGGACCACCGGGTCCACCGGGACGGTACCGGGACCGGCCGGGAGTCGTTCCGGGGTCGCCGGGAGCTGGGCCACAAGCCCCGGGAGGACTACCACCCGCCAGACGTGCCTTTTCCCAGCGTGACGCAATACAAGCAGGACTTCAAACCCTGGCCCATCCCCCGGAAGGAGCACTTCCCCTGGGTCGGGAACGGCAGGACCGGCGGTGCGGCGGACGCTCCGGGAAACGGTCACCTGGACGCACAGGGGCGGCGGAGCGAGGGGGACGAGGGGGCCAGGGCGCCAAAGTGGGCGGAACCGCAAAACGCCGGCACCGCCAAAACCAGTTCCTACAGGTGGTCTCACGTTTCTCTTCTTCTCCAGAACCACACGTTTTTTTTAGTGTGTGTGTGTGTGTGTGTGTGGGGGGGGGGGGGGGGGGGGGGGGGGGTGGAGCTGTCGCTGTCCGCTGAATGTGCCATGCAAATGGATATCCTGTGTGTACACATGGACACAGTTATCTTATTCACTTGGCGAGGTTTTATACGTTTTGCTTCAGTCGATGATTAGATGCAATCATTTATTATTCGTTGTTTGCTATACGGTTAAGGGCTAAGCTGGTATCGAAAGTGGTGGTAGTGACGTAAAGATTCAAATGATTACAGTGCTGGTTGTAAACTGTGTCATAGGCAATGTGTTGGCTTTTCATCCATAAAAGCCAAATAGGCTATTGGGTGTTGGGGTAGTCACAACACACATGAAATGAACTTGATTATTGATGCTCACAGCTCACTACAGTGGAGGGTCACATGATGAAACCCTCCTCCATCCATCCATCCATCCATTCATCCTCCCATTCATCATCCAACCCTCCAGGGCCTGCATGTGTTCAGCGTTGGTCTCCCCCAAGAAGCAGCCAGCTGCTTCCGAAACATCACTGTTGAACGTATGCCTTTCACTTCCACCAGACAGGAGTACCGACAGTGGTCAGGGGCCAAACCAGCCAAGAGCACCAGGAGGAGCCAGACCTCTCCCTACATGGGCTCCCAAAGCCAAGCGGGCCAGCTGACTCCCGAGACCAGCTACCAGGCTGCCTTCAGCGGGGAGAGCCACAGGTTTACCTCCACTAACCCCACCCCCACCGTCACCACCACCACCACCACCACCATCCCCGCTGGACAGTCTGGCCCCGTGATGCAGCCATGCACACCGACCCTGACCCCTCTCTTTCAGAGTGGGGGTACTGGTACCACATGTGCCCACAGCCTCCAGCAGAACCAACTGTCTGAGAGAAACGACCTCAGCACCACCAGCCCGACCGAGGTGAGTACAAAGAGAAACGTTTTTCAGAAAACCCTTTTTCAAAGCCTTTCCTTCGGGCCCAACTGCTTCATGATGTGAATGTCACATCAATTGAAAAGGTCATTGAAAGTTGGACGTCGCCGCAAAAACAACACCACCTCCTTTTTCCATTTCATTCTGTCTTTCTCAGCAGCACACTGCACACATTTACTGCCAGAAAAAGCCAATACAGAGCCAACAGAAGCTTGTTCCTCTGTATTCCTCTAAAAGGGCTGAAAGGTTGATTTATTTTTTGTAGGAGGGCAAAGGGTTTAAATTGCAGCCTGCTCCTCAAAGTCATCCGCCCACCGTCTCCCAGGTGGGCGGCTGTAGCCCGCAGGCCTCTAGCCATCTTTAGGGGAAGTACAACAGCGCTCTGTCCCTCCACATGGCTCAAAGTGACCCAGCTGTTTAAAAGCAGGCCAGCCAACTGCATTAGGTAACACTCTGCCGGTTCTTCTGCTCTGGTCCGACCTGGAAACTAAAAAAAAAAAAAGAAAAAAAAAGAGGGCTGCCTGCCACCGTGACAAGACGAAAAAAGAAAAGTAAGCAAGTATTCAATGTTCGATTTTTTTATTTTTTTTTTAATCTTTGCCGCATAGTTGTTTTGTGTGTGTTTTCGGGCTTAAACTGATTCTGATGGACAGTGAAAAGAAGAGCAGTGGATAGATTAGTTGGGACCGCGGTCTTATCGGACAGGGCAAAGAGGATTTTGTTTTGAAAGCCAGGCACTAATAAATATGACCAGATCTTTTTTTTTTTTATTTATGTGGAGATTACTGGGAGCTAACCGCTCTGCCACATCCATCCATGGGTGGTGACACTAGACAGCTGGTGGGTGTAGTGAAATAGTCATTTTTTTGCCTCCAAGGGTGCCGCCCTATGCAATCTGCCAGTAAAGGGTTGTGACCAGGTCCAAGTGCAGAAGCTAGTAGCCATTCTGTGCTGTCGCGACCAGTGTCTCCTTCAAACAAATAAATCAAATTGGAACAAAGTCTCGAGAAATGTAGTTACAGAGGTGCTTACTGCAAGTTTTTGTATTGTATTGTGTGTCAAAAGTGATAAAGTTTCATCCCGATGCAGCCGGGGCCCTGACTGTGATGCAGGATGATTGGTGTCACTTGCAGGTCACAGTGTATTAATAATACCCATGCCCCAGTTGAGGGAGCGCCGATTCACTGCTCCGACTCCTAAAAAGGGAGGACGCTCTATCCTGCAAATCCTGTCCAACCCTGGTCCTCCACAGATACTATCCAACACGGAGCAACAGTTAGTACACTGCATTCCTTACCCCGTTTTCCAACGTGTACGCTTCAAATCACGTGACCGTACATGCATAGAGTTTGTAACGTTGTTATTTTGTTCAGTCATTCATAATCGAAAGGGACCTACAACACGTGAATTCAGATGCATGTGTGTCGGGTATAACGCATTAAGTACCTTTGGGTTGGGAGATGTACACCCTTGTTGTCAGTACACTATCCTGCCCCTAACTCAGTCAAATTGTAGGGGGGGCATCAGTCACATGCATTCATCCCACTAACTCCAGACTAGTGGCCTGCCACTGATCTCCCATAAACCACCCCAGACACCAACACCTTACCCACCCTCCCACTATTAAAGACTCCCCCGCCTCGTGTTTGTGACCAAGCGTGTCATATACCGCTTGTTGCTTTTGTGTGTGTGTGTGTGTGTGTGTGAGGGCACAGCAGTTTCTATCTATTTCAACGTTTCTATAGGGATTTGTACATCAGAATGCATCATGGGATTTTTTTGTTGGCCATATTGAGAGGACTAGCACTGTAAAATCCTTACCCAATGTAAACATACCATAACCTAGGCTGATGAAAACGGTGCTTTGCCACGTGTTCATGAGAAACGCTGTGGCGGTTTCAAACACAACAGCGTCTCCCCATAATGACAACTCATCTCACGACGAATGACTAAACAATGACCCGAAAAACAACCATGACTACGCTGCTATGCTTCCAAAATGGAGGCGGTTACATAGACAGACGTTATATACACAAGCCTGATTGAAGTATTTCAGTGCATGGTCACAGAAAACAGTTAACATTGAACCCCCAGTACTCCCCCCCCCCCCCCCCCCCCCCCACACACACACACACACACACTGGCCCACCCAGTGTGGGCTTTTCATTACAGAAGAGTTCAGGCTTCAAGAGATTATCACCTCATTACTCTTATGAGCAATTTGCCAGATTGAATTCACGCCAAACCGAATAAATAGTCCACCTAGGTCCCACACCCCACACATACTTTTGTTCTGGGGGGGGGGGAAACTGAATACTAAGGGGCGGTTGCATGCTGCAAGGGGATGGTGGGATGTGAAACGAGGGCCGGTATTAGTGTATTTTAACACAGAACACACACACACCGATTTAGCAGCACACAGGGTGTGTGTGTGTGTGTATTATACTGTGTAGTCACCGCTGTGTGTCACAGAGTTGTTTATCATTTTGTCAGCGTAATGAGTAATATCAGCACTTTTTTGTTCCTGGTGGGTCTCGGCCGAACCCGTTGATATAGGGCTCACGTTTGGGAAATGTGTTCCCGGAACGCAGTACGAGGAAAACGCTCCTCGGGCTGCGAGAATGCGACGTAGAGCTGTGTTGTGCGCCGTCTCCGGAGGAGATTTGTGCTGCCGACTACGACACGGCTTACGTGTGTAGTAGTAAGGAGAGGTGTGCGACGCATCCTGGATCTTCACCTCCTTCACCCCCATCTCTCTTCCTATCATCCATCAGGATCACCCCACCCTAGCCTGCTTTTCCCTTGTTTTGTGCGCCCTCTCTCAACACACTATACTCCCTCACCTCTCCACTCCACTCTCTCTCTCCCTCTCTCCCTCTCTCCCTCTCTCTCTCTCTCTCTTTCACTGGGAGTACCAGAGAGAGAGACCGACAGACAGACATACAGAGAGAAAAAAAAAGAAAAAAAGGGTAGCTATGTGAACACATGCTGATAAGGAGACTAAGATGGAGGGGAAGAGAGCGAGAGAGAGAGAAGGTGAGGAGCAGATGATGGATTCGTGCGCCTCTAGTAAAATGTGATGTTGCTGCATGTTGCACCGCTCTAAAAGCGGGGATCTCATTTAGGAGAGCAGAAGATGTGGCAGAGCGCACAAGCGTGTGTGTGTGTGCAAGTGTGTGTGGGAAGAGGAGATAAGACGCTTGTGCACACGCTCACACGCACACACACAGATTTCCTTTAAACTTTACACTTATTGCTGTGGACAGCCGGCTCCAAACGGGTTGGAAGGGGAAAACGTTAACATTTATGCATCCAAGCACCGGTCAGTTGAAATGATATTTGTTTACACGGGACATCCGACCAATCACAGGCCGCACGTGGCCAACAGTTATTAGTTAGTATTATTTGAGTCCTTTTGATATTTTCTCCATCCTTCAGCGTGGGCTCAGGGTATGTGATTATTTGTTGTGTGTGTGTTTAGGCTTTTTAGCACAACTAATTGTTATGTGCAGGTTGCAAATGTCGCATGGTTCGTTATTCACAACTGAAGTTTAAGTGGTTTGTTAGCAGTCGGTAAAAGCAGTTAGAGCTAAAGAGAAGGGAGTCACTGAAAGATAGACGGCTCCTCGTAGTGCACGGACCCATTTCGTTCATAAGCAGTTGGAATAGTGTGCGTGTGTGTGTGTGTGTGTGTGTGTGTGTAGGGGAGGGGGGGCTGCCTAGAGGACATGAGCTTCACATGGGATTCATGGTTGGGTCTTTTTCTTGTTTGTTTTTATTGCATTTTTTGATTTTTCCACCTTTGTAATTAAAAGGTCTTGAGCAGGATAAAAGTCTTGCAAACAAATATTGTTTTATTGCAAGCAACCCATCTGCTGAGTGGGGATATCTCCATAAAATAATAATAAGCTGGCAGGGTCAGGTGCTGTCTGCTCCCTATACCACTTGTGCTGGAGGGGTTATGATACTAACCCATAAACCTGTCCCACTACAGTTTCCAAATACAGTTAAGGACCCTGCTGGTAGATATATTATGGTCCAGGGTTATTTGAAAATTATAAATCTGATAAATGCGTACGGCCCAACATGAAGATGACCCTAAAAATGCTGTACTAATCTGTTTCTGGCCGTTTCAAATCTCCCTGGGAAATAGGCTACATAATAGCTGGCGACTTTAATTGCACGCTAGATCCATTGAGAGACAGCTAGTGGTGACCCAGCAGGACTGCATGTGTGTTGACGTCAGAGATGATGATGCCCACCCCCCTTCCAATACATCAGCCATCATACACCCAAGTCCAAAGCCGGCCTTGCTGCTCTGCTCTGTACCTCTCTCATCTTGTATGCGTCTGAATATCTACGTGTGTGTGTGTGTGTGTGTGTGTGTGTGTGTGTGTGTGTGTGTGTGTGTGTGTGTGTGTTCACAGGACCACCTCGTGAGGACCAAGTTACCTGCGAACCCCTCTGCCCTCTTTCAAAGTGGCTCCAGAGTCTTCAACATCTGACCGGTAAACAAAAAAAAACAACAACAACCACTCACCGTCCCGCTTCGGCCGGCTGAAATCCCAGGCACCAACGAGGAAGAAGTGTTCAGTTCATTTCACACACCATAAGAAATCTATGCAAGGGGGAATGTAGGCTGTGACAGTATAGTGTGTGCAAATGGGGTTGGGGGGGCGGGGTCTGTCCAGGTCTGTTGGCCTGTTCAGTATTCAGCACAGAATGAATGAAAAGCAAATCCTTTCCTGATATGTTCTGCTACTACCGTCTGTGGTATTTAAATATGCATGTTAGGGAATAAAGAAGAAAAAAAAGAAAACATTCTTTCTTTGTTGCATCAGCTTTGTTGCCGCATGACATCATGGCTGCACCGCGTGTTGGTGTGTATTTCCTGTGTGTGTGTGTGTGCACCTGATTGATTAAACGTCTGTTTCTAGTGGGTGGTGGATTGATCTGCTGCTGTAGAAGAAAACTGCATACGTCATAGTTTGTGTTTATGCTCAATGCACTTTGTTGCCCTTTAGTGTCAAGAAACCTACTAGTATTTTATTAACTGAAAGAATATGTACACTTGCATATTTCCGTTATATTTCATTAGATTCCACTTTTGAAAAAGTATGGTTCCATCTATGATTTTGTAAATTTGTTGTTTAAGAAAATAAAAGGAAATATGTGTGACGTCGGTCATCTTTGCCATTATTTTGGACGCCGTTAGAAGCAATTGTTTCAACCGTTACGAGATCCCATTGTCCCTTTTAACATTTATAGTAAAAACATCAACTTATCTCTGCTCTTTTGCAAGCTCTTAATTCTTAGAAATTAAAGCAAGTAGCCCATTTATACCATGTCCGGGTTTTACCGTTTTTACATCCATTTCGTCAATTGGCATTAACAATCCTATCCAAGCTCATTTAAAACACACACACACACACACACACACACACACACACACACACACACACACACACACACACACACACACACACACTATTAAAGAGTAGTTAAATACACAACACATCCTTTAACAAAAGGTTTTCACTTTTTTATTACAAGAATATGGATTAGATTTTTGTTGTGCACTGAAAAATGAAAAGAAAGAAAATACACTGTTTTTGTCACAGGTACTTTCCTCACAAACTCGGTCAAAACGTATGACGGTGGATCACACAGCCCAAGCGACGATCACTCCCCATTCACATATTAGCATAATACAAATATTAATACCCCCCCTCCCCCACAATCCCCCAACACAAGGCCTCCATCTCTGGAGTCGCACACGAGCAACACTCACCGACAACATACACTCCACTGATCACCTGACGCACACTCACACACACCTACATCACCATTACATCATCACCGCTGGCGGGTATCGGTAGAAAAATAAGGATCAGAATGCCTTCATCTGAATTATCTTGATCATATACACTGGGTACACGTTATGGGCGATACATTAGGGTGCTAAAAATACTTTTAAAAAATGAGTTGTTTCACTGACCTTCAAACTTCATTAGTTATGGAGAGTCGACATGACACCACACACACACACACACACACACACACACACACACACACACACACACACACACACACACACACACACACACACACACACACACACACACACACACACACACACACACACACACACCTTTGACTCAACAACATTAACAGTAGGACTTCTAAGTGGCTTATTCCATGGATTGCAGAAGTTAGCCAGCAGCCTCAGTAATAATTAATAATAATTAAGATAGTTGAGCCGACGGTGTCATTGGGTATATGCGACATTTCCATCAGGCCTGTGTTGTACGAAATGGCTAACAAGCGTCCACATTTTCTTTTTGACAGATACTGCCCTGTCTGGAGCAAGCTACAGTTTTATCAACCCAACACTGTGGTTAGCATCACTAGCCTATCAGAGTGACGCCCAACAATAGCATCGCGAGCCCGTTGTTCCAACGCACAATGGATGCAAGAGGGGCGGTTCCAGACTCGGATGAATATGAGGCATGCCATTACATGCTCATCGTTCTGGATCATCGGTTGCCCACAAAAAACCATGTTGCTCAAACGCCTATTCCGAATTACATTAGGAACCGCCGATAGTTCTCAACTGGGAACTGCTCTCAACCAAAATCTATATCAGCTGTCGACTGACATCTCAGGCCAGTAAATGAACAGACCTTCCACATGTTTCACCGCAATAACCTTGCCATAATATATGTGTGATCGTGAGGGGAGAACCAATAAATTAAATCCAAATGTATTAGACACACGTCCCTACAACGCTTCCCTTTCCTATGGCCTAAAAACAACAGTACTACCCTAAACATGTGACGTGACATCGGTCCACGTTCTGTGGCGGGTATGAAAAGTAAAGGCAGAGCCCTTTTACGGTCGAGTGAGTGAATACAGTACTACTAGTGTTTGTCAGACGTCCCTAAAGCAGGTGGGGTCGCCCATGAAGGGCAAAGGTTAGGCAGCTTTTTATTCCAACTCCTTATCCTGATCATCGTCGTCAGCTTTGAGTGATTCTATGATGTACGTTTCTCGGCTAAAGGTTGTCTGTTATTGTGCGCCCCTGATTGGTTGTGGAGGTGTAAAGACGCACACGATTGGCCCTCCATGGTACATGACCCCGCCCCCTGCAGTGGCACTAAAGCAACGGAGGACAGTTTTTTTTGTCAGTTTTAAGTGTTTAGCAGCTGTTGAGCAGCATTGAGAGGGACACACACACACACACACACGTAGTCGCCAAGAGTTCAGGCAGTCTTTCGACAGTGTGTGCGTCTTGGTTTTTTTCCGGGTCAAAGTTAAAAGGGTTGTGTGGGTGGGTGGGGCTGGGCCAGGAAGCCCATGTGTAAGTTGGTGAGGAAATCACACGTGGGGATGCTGCTTGTGGCCTGGTGCAGGTTACTGGCGCTGATCTCTCTGGGAGCCCTGCAAGACACAGACGAGGACCAATGAGGACCAAGCATTCAGCCGCTTAACCAATGAAAAACCCCAAGCGCCGACCACAACCAATGAGAAGCAAGTGTTTGGCGGCTTAAAGGATAACTCCGGGATGTTTTTAAACCTAGACCCTATTTTCCCGTTATTTTGGGTCTCAGGGACTAATGCGGACAACAATTTTTGCAATTGGTCCAGTATTGAGCGAGAGGGCTTCTGCTGTCATCCACGAAGCGCAATGTAAAACTAAAGGGCATTAGCGCCCCGTCAATGTACATCCTTTAAAAGTGCTTGTTTTGCCACTGACAGGCTCAGATTGTTATTGTGTCTGACAACATTATGGAAAGGATCCCTACAGAGAGATAAATCATTTGTCTTTACCGTTCGCCTGATACGGTCTGTTTATTATTGTATCTAACCAAGTCTCACCAAGGAGAAGCCTCGCTCTGAACTCTCCTTGGCGAGACTTGGTTAGACACAATAACAAACAGACCGGATCACACGAAAGGTAAAGACAAATGTTTTATTTCTCTGTAGCGATCCTTTCCTATAGTTTTACAGCTAAAGCCCTCTCACTCTATACTGGACCAATGTCAAAATTTTTTGTCCGCATTAGTCCCCGAGACCCAAAATGACGGGAAAATAGGGTCCAGCTTTAAAAGTCACGACGTTATCCTTAACTAATGTGGCCAATAAAGAATATTATAGTAGTGTACTCAAGTTTTTTTTTTTTTTTTTAAGCTTTTTGTTTTAAAATCAAGGTAAAAGAAGATAATGGCACACATGAAGATACTGGAATACACAGCACAGACCACTTGTCACGAGACAGTTGACACCAACCGACTGACGTCTCACCTGTTCTGGGGAGATTTGGCATGCGCCCCTGCCAACGCCTCTCTCAGGATGTCACTCGCGAATTGCTCTGTAGCCTGTGGCGCACACACACACACACACACACACACACACACACACACACACACACACACACACACACACACACACACACACACACACACACACACACACACACACACACACACACACACACACACACACACACACACAATTAAGTCACCAATGCACCCTGCATAGTTCAAGGTGGTGCAGGGTGTTAGTGTGCAGGCGGTGCATCATCACGGCTGCATCCGTCAGGTTGATGGAGGACAGGGGGCGGGGGGTGAGGTCAAGGCCGAGGCTATAGTATGCATGACTCCATGTCTCATCTCCCGCCACGCGGCGGACACGACACGCACCTTGAGGATCATGGCTTCCACCACCGGGGCAAACACGTTCTTCTCCACCTCCACCGGCTGGAAGGCCACGCCGATCTGAAGGAGGCGGGTGGGGGGGGGGGGTGGGGGGTTTGCAAATTGAAAGGACGGAGGAGGTCATTTGGGAATGTCTTTATGAAACAATAAACCCCAAACCCACCCTGGGCTAAGAAATGTGGAAGTGAGTAAAGAGTACACTCTAAGAGACCAACACTGAACCAGAACCAGCTGGGAGCTGCGGCTGACCTGCTGCGCCGTCTCGCTGACGAACTGCGTCGAGGGGCAGGGAGCCAGGAAGAACTTGGGCTCGGGGTCCACCTCCGGCTCCTCCTCCTTGACCTCCTTGAGCCTGTGGCAGGGCGGCGTCACCGTGACGATGTCCACGATCTCGTGGTCGGGCTCCTCGGGCTCCTTCTTCAGCAGTGCCTGCATCTGCTCCAGCCGCTGGAGGAGCTCCTCGCAGCTGCCCAGCGTGCATGGACACTCTGCACACACACAAGAGAGAAAGAGAGGGAGGGAGAGAAAGAAAGAGAGGGAGTGAGGGAGGGGGGAGAGGTGTAAAGAGATACAAAGAGGAAATGGAGGAGTGGAGTGAGTGAGTGCGTGACAGAAAAAGAGAGGTAGAAAAGAAAGAGGTACAGAGAGAGAGAGAGAGAGAGGGAGAGACAGAGACAGAGAGGTAGAGAGAGAGAGAGAGAGAGCGCGAGAGAGAGAGAGAGAGATAGAAAATAAAGATTACAGCAAGTGAGAAAAAAATATCTGGGCAAGCTTAGACATCTACTTTGTGACATTTTGGTTGCATGCTGGTTTGATCTGTGGGTGTTAAAATTAAACTCAAAGGAGCTACTGCAGAATGTCAGGCAGTAATACCGATTTAAATACAGCCTTGTTTTTTACTCTCTCTGCGACATGGTAAATTGGGAGAGATGGGGAGATAGAGAGAGACAGATAGATTGATCAAGAGAGAAAGATGGACACCACGGTGGGTTGAGAGTCGTACAGTCTTATGCAAGGGTGTTGAGTCACCAAACAGCATCGCTGTCCATCACCCAGCCGGGCAGAAGCGACATCTAATTACCTGCACAACCTGTGAATGGTAGCGACACGAGAGCTGCCACTAGCCTGCTCCCACACCCATTAGTACAGCTTGATGAAGGCACCAGAAGCTGGCTTCTGACGCCATAAGGGGTATGTGGACAGTGGTAGGGGGGGGGGGGGTGGGACGGCCAGGGGTGGGAAATCGTTATTTTCAAATCCCAATGTTGGCAGCTATGGTGCCGCCCCCTGAGTCCAAGTGAAAAACATGAAAACTACTATTGAAGCCTCGCGCTTGAAAACCCACCAGGCTCGCTGTCTATCTGGGTGAGGATGTCCTCCATGGACTCTTCGTCGGGCCGGCGCTGGGGCTCGGGGTCGGGCGGGGTGTAGCCCCTCTGCCGGCACCACTGGACCACCTCGCGGGTCTTGGGCGGGGTGAGCGCCTGGAGCCGGGGCGAGCGGTCCAGCACATCCTGCACCACCCGCTTCACGGCCACCGCGCGCTGAAGCTAAAACACACACACACACACACACACACACACATCTTAGTCAACTACAGATAATGTGTTTACGCGCCATGCTCTCCATATATTATACAAACAAGCACTTAAAAACTGCTTTGCAGTAGAGCAAAAACTACTGTGTATCCAGCCATTGCCTTAACCTCATCTTTGTATAATGACTTGCTTTTAAATGAACTGAATGATGAATTAGTCGCGTGTAGAGAGAGACAGCCAGTGTAGCTGTCAAGAGAACAAAAAGCCTGTGAGCAGTGAGGCTTGTGAGGACAGGGACAGCGTTACAGGGATGTGGCGATGAAGCCGTTATGAAGACAGGCAGAGGCGTCGGGCACGGGGCTAGGCAAATCTGCCCTGCATGGGAATGGAAAAAGGCACAAGGCAAGCAGAAAGCCTGCTGAGTCAATGTGGTTAATACTGCACACGCAGCCCCGGGTACACAGAGACGAGGGGGCTCAAGACAATACAAATTGCCACTGTCAATCAACGGCGGCTGCGGACCAGACACTAATAACTGGCGACACCGATACTGTCACAGAGTTTTGAGTCTGCCACACGTTGATCACTCCACACCCCGCTGTGCTGCACACAGCCACAGCGGAGCAGCAAAATGTGCAGTTTTTTTTCTTTCAGTTTTTCTCTTTTTTTTGGCTTGCTGCCCCCCCCAAAAAGAGAGAATAATTGTGATCATTTTGTGTGCAGCCTGCATACCTGCCAGGTTTACAGAGACACTACTAACTAAATGTGAATTTCTATCAGCGTCATTGATCCTCCAAATAATAAACATATTCACAAGGAGATTCTCCCCTTCATGCAGGATAAGATACTTCCTTGGTTTATGGTTGTTCATGAACTATTCGAATATACCTTCAGAAACATAGCGATTATCAGAACCTTGACATTTTAAATTATATAGCCCTCCTTTCCAATGAAAAAAAAAGGGTTGGTCATTTTTTTACGGGTCACACACTTTTGTTCATTCTGTATAGTACCTTGTGGAGTGTGTGGGTAATAGCTGGTTTATCCTGGGTGCTATGATTGCTCCCAGAGTCCAATCAGTCTGACTCGGGCCAGGTGAGGCTGCTTAAACAAGCTTCGACCACACACACTCCACACACACTTATTCTGATCCGTTAACCACCGCTTAACGAGAGGTGAGGAATACAAATTCTAAATTAGCATACACACACCCACACCCACACACACCCCACAGCGGTCCCGCTCACCTCCGACGCCCGGCGCTTGCCGATGTTCCAGGAGTAGTACTGCTCTGCCGACGAGGCGCAGAACGGGTGAGAGTCTTCCGCTAAACAAACAAGCAAACAAACAGACAGACGGATGAGACCTGCTCGGCACAAACGGCACGGTGCTTTGTTTCCATGGAGATGGCACACATACTCTTCTCCGGCACGATGAGCGGGAATTTCTTCACGACGGTGGTCAGCAGTTGCATCATGGTCTCCACGCGTTCCGTGCTGGGGACAAACATGTCACACACACACAAACACACACACACACACACACGCAAGCACGAGAGTCGAGGCTATATTAACTATTTACTCCTACTTCAAGGCATCTAGCAGCTCTTTATACGCGTTTTTGTGATTGATGAGCAACTAGGGGTTAAGCAGCTTGCCCAAGGATGACTCCAGACATTATGAACCTTATGGCTGGAAGTCATACACACTAACCTAACCACTAGACTATCCTGCCCCATTCCATTATTAAAACAACATTAAAACCTATTGACCTGACAACATACTGCATTCCCCCCCCCCCCCAAGAAATACAATTCATAGTGGAAGTGTTGCTTGTGACTTTGCATGTATGTCTGGTCCTCACTTGATGAGGTCGTGCAGGGAGGTGTCGGGCCCTTGCTCCGTCTTGACGGTCGTGGTGGCGGAGGTGGGGGGTCCGGCGGGCGGGAGGAGAGCCGACGTGGACACAGGGGACGTGACTGGCGTGCCCGCACATGGCTCTGTTTTAACTGTGGCAGAGAGAGAGAGGCGAGAGAGAGACAGAGAGAGAGAATGAGGAAGCAAGAGAAAGAGAGACAAAATGTCAGAAAAGAGTGATGGAGACATTTAAGTGACGATGTGATGATGACGTGTCAGGAGGGGAGGGGGCTGAACAGGGAAGATAATGAGGACGATGCGAGGGAGGGGGGGGGAGAGAGAGAGAGAGAGAGAGAGAGAGAGAGAGAGAATCTCCTCTCACCTTGTGCCAGAGGCAGGGTGAGAGGTAGGGGGGCCTGGCTGGCAGGACTGGGGGAGACTCCAGCCCCAGCTGTTCCAGCAGGGGTGGTGGTGGCGGCGGCGGAGGAAGAGGAAGGAGTATTGAGGACTGGGCCTCTTGACACAACTACACACAGTGGACAAACACACACATGAAGGGTCAGGGATCTGTACAGTAGAGCAGTTCATACCATCAGATGTAAATAAAGGGGAATAGGGCTGTACAGAGAAAAGATCAGTATTACACACAAACAGACAAACAAACGCAGTTTGACTCCTACCGTCCTATCACTTCCTTCCCAACAGATTAACAAAATGTTAAGCTTTCTTAAAGAGATGGAAATTAAAAACGGGCAGGCTGGTGTGTTGTCTCTCGCTCACCTTTACCGACGGGCATGAGGACGGACTGCACGGTGCCGGCCCCGGACCCCACCGCCAGCTGCTTGAGCTGGTTGGCGGGGATGGTTAGGACCGTCTGCTGGGACCCCCCAGAACCCCCCGAATGGATCTTCAGCATGCCTGAGGAAAGACGTTTTTTTAAAAACACATGCAACATTTTTAAATGGAGGTCGCTTTGTACCTGCTTTCTGGGCTACCTCTCAGGAATTGAGCATGATGCGAAACCCCCTACCTGCTCCTTAAGTACCTGTATTGGCAGCATGACTAAATGCCTAATACTGTATGAATGAGCATGCAGTATTTCTAATAGAAATTAAATGATTAAATGCACACAGGGTTAGTAGGTTAGTTAATTTGTCCCCCAGGGGGAAATTATTTTCCACAAAAACATAAAGATATACATAAAGCGTAACACCTAGTTCCCTCAGTGAGTCACCCTGTTTAGGGCTGCTGTGACAGTGGGACATTCCCTTTGCGGCAACAATTGATCTGATAATTCACATGAATTAAGTGTCACCTTAGAAGCAAACCATTAAACCAACACATAACAGCGGGGAGGTTGACCCACCTGACAGCGTGGAGCTGGTCTTCCCTCCTCCTCCCGCCGCCATACTGCTGACCAACGAGGCTGCCGTGACCAATGACGTCCCAGGGCTTTTGGCTCCGCCCACCACGCCGGCTCCTTTGGGTATACCGACGACCGGCATATTGGCGATGCTCTTGGCGACCGTAAGTGCGGTAGCCCCTGCCATGCTCTTCGCGCTGCCTGCGCCTGCCTTGACCAGGGCGGCCGCGGCGCTCTTAGCCAGGTTGCTGCTAGCTGCGGCGCTGGCGTTCTTTGCAGCGTTGATGACCGCCGCCTGGTTGGCCGCCATCAGGACCGGGTGGTGTTGCTGGGGCATCGGCTTGGTGCCCTCCGTAGTCTGCATGGAGAACACAACATGCAAACACAGCTGTCAACATACATGTATAGTACCCATACATACACAGCTACCACGTAGGTACCAAGGAGCCCGAACAATGTTCCCTTCCCCTGGCAATGTTCAGGGTTGGGGGGGGGGGGGGTATTCAAAGTTTGCATGTAACAGCTTTTATCAGTGGGTATAATACATCAATGTAGAAAACCAAGTTGATTTTCCAAATTAAAGAGTAAACATAGAAGTATGGAGCAAGTATGGTGCATTTATGGAGCTAATGACTTAGCAACAGTTTCCTAGTTTGCAACAGTTTCATGTTGAACTAGAATGAAAGCCTTGTTATCGACACCAGAGGTTCAGGAACAGACACGCGTCTGTTTTTAGCTTACATAAGCTCCGCCTTTTCCCCCCAAATCAGTTCCCATGACTAGAGACCCATCAGGTCACTGGGTTCATGGAGACCACTTCACCAAGACAACGAAGTCCATCTCCCGCTGGCAGCAACACAACACACCAATTAACATTGCAGGGGAGTGACGTGCAAAGAGGCCCTGCGTTTCCACACTGCAAGAGCTCAATGTTCATTTGTTATGCTTGTACACAACATTTCTAGAATAAAAGATGTTTAAACAAGGTCGATCTCCCTGTGCCTTTTTAAAAAAAAAAAATCAAATCGGTGTGACAGAGTGCGTCGGTGACAGAGCCTACAGTGTGTATAGAATGACATTTGGTGCCTCTGCATATCGGGGCTTAAATGAGGCACAGCCGAACTCAGCAACGCTTTAATCACTGCTAATGTGTAAGGCGGCCCATCGCGTAAAGTATACGCTCTGAGCGCCACCAGACATCTGCAGCATCCACCCAACGCTTGGTTGTTTATCTGCTTGGGGGCACTTTTATCCCCAATACATAAATACATGCAGGAGCAATAGACATAATTTCAATTTCACTGCATGGGACTGATTCCAATTCCACAGCAAATCATGCTTTATATGAATGGTTATTAGACATTTTTACACTATAATTATCCTTGGGTAGGTATAAAAAAAAAGAGGTGCAGTCATTAACTAAAAAAACAATCTCTAGTAAAAAAAAATATTTCTCCAGTAATAAGAGCTCAAAATTACAGCTGCCTTCCTGCTGATACAGCACATTATATACAACCGCTTTTATAATGAAGTATAACTGACCATTTAGCGACTTAATCATTTCATTCAAATAGTTTCAGCATGATTTAATGAAGACATTATTGTTATCATCAAACACTCCCATCAGACAAGTGTACCTTCTTATTCAGGGCTCGACGCTGACTTTTCCCCTGCGAGCACTGTGCTCCTAAGTGGAAATTTCAGGGGGCACAGCCTGCAAAAGTAACGGCACGACTGAAAAAAATAAAGCAATAAAGAAAAGTTTTATTTGGCTGCTGCCATTTCTATTGAAGTGATAAATGAACAATAGATGTAAACAGAAATATAGCATAACTCCCTGTACCGGTGGAACTTCTGGGGGTAACATTTAAGAAGCTCCAGCTACCGAGCTGCATCAGGTCAGGTAATTTACCATCCCACCAACCCTTAGCACAGTCCTATATTCAGCAGTCTCTCATGTCGTACATCATTACATGATGGCCTGTGTCACAAGCTTCAGGGAGATCAATGGAGAGGTCCGGGCAGTACTTTGAGTTTAGTGCGTCGACCACATCACTTATTACTGCCATTGGAGCAAGTCATAGTACTGCTGTGCTGCTTTAAAACCATGTCAAATATTTGGGAACAGGACTTCCTCCAGCTGGTTTGTCAAAGTGCATCAAAGGGAACACAAGCAGTTTGCCAGGAGACAGGAAAACTAGTCTAGATTCTGCTGATTACACTGACTTTTTTTTTTACCTGCAAGCACTGTGCTCCTAAGTTGACATTTTACGAGGCACAGTCCACAAAAGTAGGGGCACAAAAAAAAAAAATAGGCTTGGAGTCAAAATAGCGGCATTACACTTAATAATAAAAACATTTGGCTGCTGCCATTTTGATGAGGAAATGGCAGCAGTCCAGGAGCTTGGTCTCCTGGACTGTTTGCTGGACATCCATTTTACGGTACTGTAATGTTGTGAACAAACATATCGATTTATGAACTACACCTCCCAACTTCTATTGAAATGTGTGATGTGTGACAAACCTATCGTGCTATGTGTGAAAGCCGGATACGTGCTCCTAAATGTAAATTCACATTCGCACAAATTTTTACTCGCATATGCCGAGCGCTGTTATTCTCACAGGAGACGCTCTTGAAACGCAAATCCTCAGCTTAGACATCAGAATGCCATTGCACAGCGTGACAGATGGACGGTCAACAAGACCTGAGACCATAGTGAAAATGAGCAGCACAATAAGAGGTGCTTCATTTAACATTGAGTGCTGTACATGGCAGCTTGGAGAAATGTCACACGTGCCGTTTTAATCAGAGCTTAAATATGAACTTTGAAAATGTGCTTTCAAAAAACTGCATCAGCATAACAGTGAAACCTGGAGCAGGGAGTTCGGTGAAGAACAACCAATGGCTCTTTAAACACTGTAGGGGGTTTCTGAACTTAAACCTGTCACCTTCAGAACAAAACGAACACTAAAGCTGCCAGGTACAAAAAAAACGACTCCAAATGCACTAAGAAACAAAAAGACAGCAATAAAGAGAGGTAAAGAGAGGTGCTGGATAAAAATGTCCATATGGACCTAATACCCATTATCTTCGTATCAAGATGGATCTTCCAAATGTGGTTTATTTCACAGATATGTTTCCTTGCGTATTCCTATCAAATGATTGCGTTTGCTGTAACGTTACTGTGCGATACGTGGAGTTGCAGGACTGTTTGATTATCTTTTGAATTGAAAAAGCCTGAAAATAAAAACAGGAAATCATCATAATTAAGGCAATAAGATTGACCTGTGTCCCGAGGGATCTAATGACACTTAAGGGCTTTTTTGAAAAAACGAACAGCTGTGAAAGTTGAAAGAGGACCTGAATAACATACAAGAGGTTATTTGAGATCATTATCTTTTGAATTGATGAAGCCATTGAATGAAACGCAAGGAATAGTCATAATTAGGGATTATTGAACCGATGTCTGGTTTTAGGCCTATTAACAGCCAGCAAAACTCATAAACTAGATGTGAAATAGTTAAGAGGTGGTTTGAAGTTGATATGTTGAAAATTGACAGCTATTACAATAGCCAATTGTAACAATGGCCATTATGTAATATATAAAACATAGGCTAGTGGCAATCAAATGGCTGTGAAAGGTAGAGGGAGAATCATTGATCATAGCACAATTGGTCTGAGTTGTTTTGATAAATAAAAAAAAAAGTTATTGCAAGTTGAATATACGTAAACAGCACTTTTATGACAGTCCCTACAGACTGCCGTAGTTAAACACTACTTAGACTGATATTCAACGAAGTTCATTTGCGATTCCATCACAACTGCTGAAGCTGTTGAATTGCGGACTGTGAAACATCGGCTGCCTTTTCCTCTATAATATAAAACTAACTTGAAAACAATCGGTGCTGTTTACATGAAGCAATTGAGGTTAGAAGGGGAAACCAGCGAATATCGAATATCAAACTAATTTCACCGTGGTCTTCGACGAATGATAATCCCAAATCCGTGATCAGCATTGCTTGCTTCATTGATAATATAACGTTAGTTTCTAAAGAGATAAGACGGAGCCCTCTCCTCTCCTCTCTCATTAAAACGCCGCTGCTAGGTGCATATAGGGGAAACACTGGACAGTGGAAGTAAGGAAAGGTAAGAGAACGATGGGGCAATGTGGTTGTGTTGCAGAGCATCACACTTTCTTTAATAGCTGCTCTGTGCACTACAGCGCTCTTTCTAGCTGTACACACTGGAAAGAGGTTTTCATTGAAATATTGATCAACAATTGCCGTAAAAAAAACTTTAGCCGAGCACGGAACAAAATATAAGTAGGATGTAAAAAGTAAAATAGCAAAATTAATTAAAAATGTTTTTAAAAAATATCCCATGGGAATGGGGGGGGGGTAGTGTGAGTAGGAGTAGGAAAAAAGCTACAGCAGACACCAAGCGAACATACTTCTTGAGAGAGCAGTCCTTGTTTCTTATACATGCACATTAGGTAAGCAGAGAGGAGCCCAAGGCTGGACTAGCATATGACAGTGAACCAGTGAAGGCCTATATACACATGGATAGTGGCAGGCAGGTTGACCGGGGAAACAGCAGGTGCCCGGTGGATATTGTGTGCAGTGATGCGCGAGAGCTTAACCGCCAGCTATGAATTTCAGGGGGGTCATCATGATAGAATGTGTCCAACATGTTAAGACAGTGAGCCTGGAGATTGATATGCAGTATTAATGGACAGGCGAGATTTAAATTCAATTTCAGCTACTTTTTTTTTTAAGATGGTCAATATAATATTTAAGATGACATAAGACGGGTCGTTGTCAAATACATTGCTGAGATACAGAGCAGTGTACCCAGGCACAGTATAAATTACGCTCCTTCTTTCATATTATGAATCTTGTTTTCTAGTTTTTTTGCCGCACTCAGCACAATTTTGAGCTGGTGAAGAACTGACTACATAATAAATGGAGCAAAGGATAGTAAATGCAAACTGCAAAGATTTAAAGGCTAATGCAACAGCGCTGGCACAGCAGTACACAATAGTGTCATTAGTATAAACAGGTACAGCGGCATCATAAATTCAATAACATATATTGTAAAATAAAAGAACTGGGCCCAAAACTCAACTTCTGGGGCTAACATTTAAGAAGCTCCAGCTACCGAGCTGCATTAGGTCAGGTAATTTACCATCCCACCAACCCTTAGCACAGTCCTATATTCAGCAGTCTCGCATGTCGTACATCATTACATGATGGACTGGGTCACAAGCTTTAGGGAGATCAATGGAGAGGTCCGGGCAGTACTTTGAATTTAGTGCGTCATTACTGCCATTGGAACAAGTCATAGTACTGCTGTGCTGCTTTAAAACCATGTCAAATATTTGGGAACAGGACTTCCTCCAGCTGGTTTGTCAAAGTGCATCAAAGGGAACACACAAGCAGTTTGCCAGTAGACAGGAAAACTAGTCCATTTAATCCATGATTTAATAAAGGATTTTAACATTCACTATCAGAGTGCCTTGGATTTCATTTTGAAATCATTTCATTTTGACTGCCAACCAACACTGGACGTCTCCAACACTGGACAATCATTGTTTTTTTCTTTTTATTCGATTACTGGCCCTATGCTTGTGTATGTTTTTTACTTCAATATTATTGTTCTTGACCCAGTGCAGCACTCCTTATTTTTGTCTTCATCAGTTCTGGACTCTAGTTCTATAGGAAGTTGCAGGTACAGCCTTATTACTACTATAACTACTTCAAATTCAAAATGATGCCAGATGTAGTCCGTTTGAACACAGCAACCCTTACAGATGTAACTTCCTATTCCATTTGTGTTCTATCATCTACCAAGCTGATCGACTAGACATGGAAATGCTCAACAGACACAGACATCACTTCAATAACGTCTTTGCTTCTGCACCGCGCTGCATGTTACACCATGAAAGCTTTGCGAGCCGAACATAACCATTTCATCTTTGTATCCAAAGTCATCAGCATCGAACGGAAAGACATCGACGACGGCAGTGGCGTTGTTTTTCTTGCTCTTTTTAGCACGTCTAATCAAATGTTCATTTCATAGTTCTATGATTAGACCACATTTCAGACAACCATTATATTTTCCAGGCGCATTGGGAGTAAAATGAAGCCACACGTTAGAAATGCTTCGAAAGGCATCATGTTAAAAGAACGACATGAGACATTCGCCACTACACAGAAACACAACAGAAATAATATCATATGTCGCCGAGGCAATCGCTACCAAAATGTAGATGCAGAAAGGCCAATATTGAGCAGAATTTGCTTGTTATGAAAATAACTATTACATGGGTATATAGGGATTGATGAATCGAAACGCTTGACTGGCATGTTTGATGTAATAATTAATTTGACACTTTGAAAGCATCAAGAAAATGACACCCAGCCCTACTAGCGACTACTGAACCCATTCAAGCAAAGATAATGAGACGGAGGAAGATATTGCAAGCAATAGATAGATGTTAAGGGAGCCATGGAGCATAGCTGATTTCACAGCATTAGTAGGGCTAGAAAATGAATTATTGTGTGCTACTAATCAAATAGATGGCAGTTTAAACTTCTCCTGAATTTTGCAAACACACACTACAACAGTCAGGAATTAATGGAAAGCTTTGAAATGTGTGTGTATTAAGTAATTTAATAATATCTGGCCGCCATATCACCCTGAATACACTCCACCTCGTCTGTCATGTAATTTCATAAAAAAAATAGAGGCCCCGGGAAGCGCTAGTAGACAGAATATAGAGAGAAAGCGCCAGAGAGAGAGGCAGTCACACCGACCTGCTGCTGGTCGGTTGCCGTGGCGGTACAGCTTGCGGCAGTGATGACCCCGCCCGTCATCCTCAATGTGGTGGTCCCTGGCTTGGACAGGTGGCCCGCGGCCACCGTCGCCGCCGCTGCCTTCACGGAGCCATCTGACAGCTTCACCTGGGAGCCCTGGGCGCCACCCACCACCTGTCAATCATTCAGGAGAGGAGGAGCTGAATCAATGTTTGAATGGGGAGATGACAGGGGAGCTGAGACGAGGGCGCCTTATGGGTAGCCGGTGATGCAGCGCTAAATTCAAACCACAGTGAATCAATACAATTCCTAAGTGGGTTTTAATCCATTTGTGCATGTAGGTCAGCAGCACCCATAGAAGTGCAAGCATGTCCTTGAAAAACCTCTGCTTTTGCAAGTCTGCTCTAAATAAAGCACAGTGCACATCCCCTAAAAACAGCCATTCAAGTCTCACGCCCCAAACTTCAACAAACTGAATTATTCCAAAAGTGGATGTGGTAATGTATTAATGTAGCTGACCAATGCATCAGCAGCCAAGGCAAATGTCTCTGGGGAGGGGCAGATGGTGGTGAAAAGTTACACAAAAGACAAAAAGAATTAGGGTCCACCTCCAGCTGGGCACCTCAGAGGGAAGTCAGGAGTACAACAGTGGATCATAAGGCTTAGAGGACGCCTTCACACCTATACACACACGTACACACACACGCACACGCACGCACGCAGGAACACACGCACGCCAACACCTGTAACCAAGTATTGCTTATTTATTCTAAATTGAGTCGTCTACAGCTTAGCCTGCAGCGCTGCAGGATAAACAAAATTATATTTATGATACGTTTAAACTTGGCTACAAGGGGAAAAAAGGCCCTGCGCTCAAAATAAATGTGACTTCACACAGCAAAACTGTTAATAAGCAGCTAAGCCGGCTGAGGACACAATACCGACTCACCCCGCTGGGAGAAATGTAGTTGAAGCCAGAGGAAACGGAAATATATATATATATATATATATATATATATATATATATACACTCACCGGCCACTTTATTAGGTACACCTTGCTAGTACCGGGTTGGACCCCCTTTTGCCTTCAGAACTGCCTTAATCCTTCGTGGCACAGATTCAACAAGGTACTGGAAACATTCCTCAGAGAGTTTGGTCCATATTGACATGATAGCATCACGCAGTTGCTGCAGATTTGTCGGCTGCACATCCATGATGCGAATCTCCCGTTCCACCACATCCCAAAGGTGCTCTATTGGATTGAGATCTGGTGACTGTGGAGGCCATTTGAGTACAGTGAACTCATTGTCATGTTCAAGAAACCAGTCTGAGATGATTCGCGCTTTATGACATGGCGCGTTATCCTGCTGGAAGTAGCCATCAGAAGATGGGTACACTGTGGTCATAAAGGGATGGACATGGTCAGCAACAATACTCAGGTAGTCTGTGGCTTTGACACGATGCTCAATTGGTACTAATAACTTAAGCCCAAAGTGTGCCAGGAAAATATCCCCCACACCATTACACCACCACCACCAGCCTGAACCGTTGATACAAGGCAGGATGGATCCATGCTTTCATGTTGTTGACGCCAAATTCTGACCCTACCATCCGAATGTCGCAGCAGAAATCGAGACTCATCAGACCAGGCAACGTTTTTCCAATCTTCGATTGTCCAATTTTGGTGAGCCTGTGCGAATTGTAGCCTCAGTTTCCTGTTCTTAGCTGACAGGAGTGGCACCCGGTGTGGTCTTCTGCTGCTGTAGCCCATCCGCCTCAAGGTTCGACGTGTTGTGCGTTCAGAGATGCTCTTCTGCATACCTCTGTTGTAACGAGTGGTTATTTGAGTTACAGTTGCCTTTCTATCAGCTCGAACCAGTCTGGCCATTCTCCTCTGACCTCTAGCATCAACAAGGCATTTGCGCCCACAGAACTGCCGCTCACTGGATATTTTCTCTTTTTCGGACCATTCTCTGTA
The DNA here is from genome assembly GCA_030340625.1 of Merluccius polli. Taxonomy (NCBI): domain Eukaryota; kingdom Metazoa; phylum Chordata; class Actinopteri; order Gadiformes; family Merlucciidae; genus Merluccius; species Merluccius polli. The sequence continues at coordinate 57,454 of JAOPHQ010006578.1, forward strand.
AACCCTAGAGATGGTTGTGCGTGAAAATCCCAGTAGATCAGCAGTCTCTGAAATACTCAGACCAGCCCGTCTGGCACCAACAACCATGCCACGTTCAAAGTCACTTAAATCACCTTTCTTCCCCATTCTGATGCTCGGTTTGAACTGCAGCAGATCGTCCTGACCATGTCTACATGCCTAAATGCATTGAGTTGCTGCCATGCGATTGGCTGATTAGAAATTTGCGTTAATGAGCAGTTGGACAGGTGTACCTAATAAAGTGGCCGGTGAGTGTATATATATATATATATATATATATATATAGATATAGATATAGATATAGATATATATATAGAGAGAGAGAGAGAGAGAGAGAGAGAGAGAGAGAGAGAGAGAGAGAGAGAGAGAGAGAGAGAGAGAGAGAGAGAAACCGGACGCTGTTTTCTTTGGCAATGTGAGTGGAAATGGATAAAATGACATATTGATCCATGGCCAAAAACTCTGGTCATTAGAAGCAATGTGATGAAAATCAGGCCAAACTGACCTGCCTCCGTCGCAGCTATAATTAAAAACTCGATAAAATGAGATAAACACATGTAAATGTCAGCTCTGTAGTTTCGTAACGGGCTGTTAAGCTTTAACATGGAAGACTGATGCATGGCTGCATGAACGGAAAAGACGCCACAGACTTTGGAAACTTTAACCAGGACAACGCCCTGTTGACCTCTACCGTATCCCCCTCCACACACCCAAACAGACACACACCTGGGCCAGGATGGCGGCCTTCTGTCCGGCGGTCACCCGGATGGCCTGCTGGGTAGCTGGGGAGGAGGTTGAGGAGCTGGACCCCCCCTGCTTCCCGGAGCCCTGCGCTGGCTGGCCAACCAAAAAGGTGCCCTGGGAAAAGACAATTAAGTGAACACCTTTAGCATGCAGGGAAACATGCCAAGATATACCCCGCTATAAAAATTGTATCTTTTTATTCTATGGTTATTATATGATCTTCTTTCTGATTGGTGTAGGTGTCAAATGTCACCGATAGCATTATTATTATTAGCATCATTATAAGTGCTCATGATTTTTAAGCCTCTGTACAAATGCAGTCAGACAGTTTTAACTATAGCGCAGGCAATTGTCAAGTGTTTGGCATAGTACTTTGAAATAATCCCTTGGCAGATTTATGAATTGGGCCCGCCCTCAAATTACATATCGTCTTCCAATTTTCTGCCAACTATCCCATTCAAGGCTCCTTTTTAAAGAGCTGGCCAGCCATGAAACAGAGAGAGCGAATATAAAAGTGTGGAAGTGTAGAACAAAAATAAGTGTGCATCTGACCCAGTAAAACATTTAGCAGGGCCCCCGCCCCTTTGTATTTGATTGGCTTAAAAGCAGACAGCATTGTTCCAAAAGCTGACGGCTGAATCAATGCCGCTGTAATGAATGCATCAAATTAAGAACAAGCCAGACTCCACTGCTAGACACAGGACTTAAAAATAGTCCCAGTTTAAACAACCCCCTTTGTAGAAAAGACTGAACGACATACAAGTCCTGTAATGCTGTGTGTTGAGTTTTGAGCCAGGATAAAGGAGCAGTAGGCAAGATTTAGAGGACCTTCCACTAACCCCTAAACCCCTCCCTCAAACCCCTCCCTCGTAATAGATAGCCGTTATGAGTAATTTGATACTTTTGACTTAATTATTTTACAGACATATTGCCTACTGCTCCTTTAAGGCATGATATAAAGATGAGCACTGTGCATGAGTGAGATGATGTTTCCAAGTGGTCGACTTCATAGTTAGCAGATGCTTTTAAACTAAGCAACTTAAAGTGAATTCAGATACATGTCAATTAGGAGCAGGTAGGTATTAGGCATCTTGCTTAATGGGATCAAACCCAGTACATTTCATCTGGGAGCCGAACACCCTAGACACTACACTATCCTGCCTATGGAAGGTTGTACTACATGTAGTGGAGGCTGGGTAGGGTATGTCTCTTTTTACACCCGTGTGTGTGTGTGTGTGTGTGTGTGTGTGTGTGCAGGGGTTGAAACTAAAATTTTGGCTTACCAGACAACTGGCGAGTAGATGACAATTTTTACTAGACAAACAGATTTTTTACCAGACAAAAATAGGGGCGCTGCGCAATTGTTGACAGGGGGGGGGGTCTGTCTGGTTGAATATGTTAACATATGTATTTAATTTGAGTTCAACAGATTTATTTAATGTATGCATGACATGTCAGGATCAAAATGCCCCATTCCCCCAATTCAAGGAAAAGTTAGACAAACCAAACGCAGCGGGATGCGGGGGGGGGGGGGCGTAGTAGATTATTGGATGTTTAATATATCAGCAAGATAATAGACTTGATTTAGCAATGATGAGTTTTAAAGTTAATGATGTACACTTGTGTTTATTCTGGGCATATTTTATTTACTATTGTGAAGATGGCCATTGGCCACCCCCACTCAAGACCAAGATCCACCAAGGTGGGGTCCCGGCCGGGTCGCGTGCAACGAGACAGATTGACGAGACATTCATAGTGGATAGTGGATATTCACGGTCACCGTGAATATCCACTATACGCGAATTATCCGCGTGACATCGCGCCGCCGTGAAGACTCGTTCGCTGGGGGCGTGTTGACTAGTGGATCAACTAGCTCCCGCCCACATTGTGGTAATGAATCAGAAGGGTCAACGTCACGGCCCGCGCCCACGTCCTGTTTGCTGAATGGTGACCGCGTGGATTTGCTGCGCGAATATTTGCATAAAGTTGAAATCTCCCAACTTTATGCAAATTCAGAAGCGGAGCCAGGCAGCGCCGCAGCCGGCTCCGCGCCGCAAACAATCCCAGCGTGCTTTGCGCAGCGAATTGCTCGCGTCCCATAGAAAGTGAATGGAGGCGGCACATCGCGCGCGATCATTCACTTATAGTGGATATTCACGGTGAGCGATTGTTGACCGGGGGGGGAAGCGGGGGGGAGCTGCGCGATTGTAGACGGCGGTGGGTGCTGCGCGGTCGGGTCCGCGGCTAGCGGATCCGTTGCTGGCGGGTCCGCGGCAATCGCGCCGAATTTTTAGATTACTCGCCAGAGTGGCGAGTGGTCTTCATAAATTACTCGACAAATACAAAAATTACTCGCATTTGGCGAGTAAAACAGCCTTATTTCAACCCCTGTGTGTGTGTGTGTGTGTGTGTGTGTACCTGAGGGGTCTGCTTCAGGATATATGACGTGTAGGAGAGGTTTGACGGCAGGCTGCTGGAGGTAGAGGAAGAGGAGGAAGAGGATGAGGTGTGTGATCCCCCCGTGCCTGTAGACGAGCTGCCGTGGGACTGCTGGCCTAAATTACAGGAAACAAACACACACACACACAAAACATTGACTCTCGAAGCAAACTAACAACACCCATGACACTAGTCATAACTTATCTAACTTAAGGCATTTATACAATTCATTTAAGACAAAAATGGGCCAATTTCACTTCCGCACTCCAAAAACATACCGACTCCAAAAACAGCGAGATAGGATGCCTGCTGTTTAGCAGGACAGCAGCCAAAGCCCTTCCAGTCCTACTATTTGTTTGAAATGATCGGGAGCATTTAGTGTAAATAATATTATTTCAGTGTTTTAGTAAAGTTTTATTCTGTGGATGTGGTTGGTGAGGTCATTTCCAGCATCACCTCTAATTGTGCGACAAAAAGTGGGTGTAGACATATTTAACAATTGCCAAAATTTTGATGGGAATTGATAGTTATGAACCGTTATGGTTAACTCACCCTATTCTGAATTAAAGACAAATATCACATGATCAATACAACACTTAAGTTGTTGACACCGACTCCTATTTGTCCATACAGCAGCAACCGTAATAACATCACAACAACAACAACAACAGAGGAGGGGCGCAGATGCTGGTACCTGCTGCGTTGGAGGCTCGGAGGATGGCTCCCTGGGGGATGAGCAGCAGCTTGCCCTTCCCAGAGGGGTTCTTGCTGTTGGTGGTCAGGTACAGCTTGGTCCCGGGGGGCAGGTTGGCCAGGTTGGCCAGGTTGTTGGCAGGCAGCTGGAGAGTGGCCATCACTATGGACCAGACAAAACAACCACACACACAACCACACACACACACACGAGATGATTCATCCACTCTAGGGCTGTGCCGATTTTTTAATAATTGTCTGACCGGCGGTGTTTGACGTTCACTGCAAACAAAATCAAATAACCGCCACAACTGCCATCAACCCAAAGTTATGAAAATAACTATTACATGGGTATATAGGGATTGATGAATGGAAACGCTTGACTGGCATGTTTGATGTAATAATTAATTTGACACTTTGAAAGCATCAAGAAAACATCAAGAAAATGACACCCAGCCCTACTAGCCACTACTGAACCCATTCAAGCAAAGATAATGAGACGGAGGAAGATATTGCAAGCAATAGATAGATGTTAAGGGAGCCATGGAGCATAGCTGATTTCACAGCATTAGTAGGGCTAGAAAATGAATTATTGTGTGCTACTAATCATATAATAGATGGCAGTTTAAACTTCTACTGAATTTTGCAAACACACACACTATAACAGCCAGGAATTAATGGAAAGCTTTAAAATGTGTGTGTATTAGGTCATTTAATAATATCTGACAGCCATATCACCCTGAATACACTCCACCTTGTCTGTTATGTAATTTCATAAAAAATAGAGGCCCCGGAAGGACTAGTAGTCGGAATAGAGAGATCAAAATCAAAACAAAATCAAATACACGTCACCGTCACAACTGTCGTCAACCCAAAGATTTCCATGTCAAACTCCTCCCCTCTCCTTTCCTCAAAATAGGCGCTCTGTGTTCACACGCTGCACTCACCGTTCCCAAGCAGGAGGGGGAGGAGAGGAGTGCTGAGGTAGTACATTTGGCTTGTTGATTATCTACACAGCTAGGGAAAACGTGTTGCTTTTCCTTCATAGCATATTTCCAAATCTCCAATTTGAAAATGTTCTATAAATGTGAGCAGTGAACACATTACGAAAAAACTATTCTCAATAATGCCTATTGGATTTGGTGAACGTACAATGTATATATTATAATTTATTCATTTAGCACATACTTTTATTCAAAGCGACTTAACAGTGAAATGAGCTGCATTCCATTAATGAGCCGGTAGGCCTCTTGCTCAAGGATGCCTAGGTAGACTGTGGACATGGGGAGGGAACCCTTTTAGCTGGGAGTCAGCTGCTACACCATCCTGCCCCACACTACGCTACATTTCATTCAGTTTACTCAAGCGGATAGTGACACAATAGGACCGTCAACCAAGCCTATACAACTATTTCTAAGAAGATAAAAGGCACAGGTTTATTGACCCTGCGTGAACCCTGACCTCCACTCTTTCCACTTCCCGATCCGCCGGCGGTCTTGGTGGAAACCTGCTGACCAGCCACGCTGCCCGCTCCACTGACAATGGCCTTGGCGACGCCCTGGGCCACCACCTGTTTGCCGCCCATCCCCTTGGAGCCCGATGGGTTTCCCTTGGCCACCAGAATCTGCCCGCTGCTGATGGCCACCTGTTTCACTGCAGACTGGAGCGCAGAGCCAACAGGGATGCCCAACATCTAGCGGTAGGAAGTAGAAATCATATTAATTATTATATTAAAATTATAATTATATAAAAAAATATACAGTTATAAGTAGGGTTTATATTGCGTTTGAGAGAGCGAGAGCTAGAGAGAGAAACAGAAGGTGAGAGCGAGAGAAAGAGAGAGTCTGTCTGTCTCAGGGTCAGGAATTAACGGGGTCTCGGGGCTAAAAATTGCCCTTGAAATTGAGATGATGGGGGATTTTAAATGCCCCTGTAAAATAAAGAATTAACTTGTGTATTTTTAAATTATTATTATTTTAAATTATAAATTATTTATTTTATGTTGAATTTGCAAAGCAGGCCCATGCAACACAGAAAACATACGGTATTTCCCAAGAATCGATAAGATTGCTGATCCTGATCCAAAATGCCCCGGCAAAAAAAGTCCTTGTTAAAAAAGTAAATGTCCTACCCTGGTGTGTGTCCATGTGTGTGTGTGTCCGTGTCGGCGTGCGTGTTGGCGTGTGTGTGAGAGTGAGTAAGTGAGTGAGTGTGCCTGTACATGTGTGAGTGTGTGCATGTGTCACACCTTGCTTGTCATGGTGTGACCTGTGGCCGCCGGTTTCTGTGGCGACATGGAGACGACATGACCGCTCTTCACTGCGACAAACTGGTGCGCCGCCGTGGCAACCGACTGCTGCTGCTGCTGCTGCTGCTGCTGAGCGGTTGCCGTGGAAACCATCTGCTGCTGAGTGGAAACTTCCCCCGGCTCCTGCTTGATAATTACCTTCAAAAAGGAAGAAAAAAAGCACCAGAGCACATGAGGAGGAAGCAAGGCCGAGCTGCAATAAGAAAGTGAAAAAAAAACCTAGATTAGACTACATTCACCCACCACTGGAGCAATGAAAAACCCCTTCACATGCTCTAGATTAGACTACATTCACCCACCACTAGAGCAATGAAAAACCCCTTCACACGCTGTACACCCACCACTAGAGCAATGAAAAACCCCTTCACATGCTCTAAATTAGTCTACATTCACCCACCACTAGAGCAAGCAATCTATTAAGGTCATTGTTGAAAGGGTAAGCACCATATTTCTCTCTGTACATGCGCAGGGGGACATATCAACGCATGGGGCACTACACTCGGTGCCGGGTGCAGTTTTTGCTCAAAGTCAACATCATAACTTATTCATGATGAGCTGGGGGTTTTTAATCACCATCTGAAACTCCAGCAGTAGTGGCGCTCTCTCTGAGGTTCACAGAGAAAGCCACTGCAACTAAGCCCCAGAACAGATAAAAGCAGCTGAAATCTGCCACACCACCTCATCTTCTTCTCGAAGATGAGGTGGTGGGAGTGTTTGGATTTTTTTTTTGATTTTTTGCTTTACTGCAGGGCTTGTGCAGCCTATCTGTGGGAATGCAATTGAATAACTGTGCGTTTCTCACTCTCTCTCTTTCTCTGCATGTACCCCTCGCTCACCCCCCTCTCCTGTCTTCAGAGTGATGTCCCAGTTAAAGAGCTTGCCAAGGAGGCACATACACACACACACAACTGCTGAAGATAGCACCGTGCAATACTATTAATACCACACTGCCTTGCCAGAGAGAGGGAGGGCCAGAGACTCAGTGTGTACACAGGGGAGAACCCACCAACTAGTGCATGGGGGGGGGGGGGGGGGGAGGCACTCACATTTTATTATACTTTTTAACTGATTTCTTTAACCGTTTCCGTGGCACCTCACCTTCATCCCTGAGGACAGGAAGCCACCGCCGGCGTGAACTTTGGGGGCTGGAGAGCGGGTGCCCTGGCCGGCTGACTGCTTGGTGGAGGGACTCGCTGTGGCAGAAGAACACAAGAAGAAGTCAGAGGATGACACACACACACACACACACACACACACACACACACACACACACACACACACACACACACACACACACACACACACACACACACACACACACACACACACACACACACACACACACACACACACAATGTAGTGGCTACTAGTGTGACTTCCAGCCAAAAGGTTCTTGCATGTATCTGAATTCACTTCAAGTCCCCCTTTTTGGATGAAGTGTCCGCTAAATGACTAAATAGTAAATAAATAACCAAATAACAGATGATATCATGTCTTTGTTCCATTAACTTGACGCAGTCAGTTGACAAAGCGGATCTCTGCAATGAGCCTAAATGCAATGAGCCTAAATACTTTAGGCTCATTGCCGAACACAAATAAAACCCTGTGTTTAAACACAGGTCTGGTGAGCCAGCACGGACGCCCACGCTGGCCTGATTCAAAAGGCTCTCTGGCCTGACCAGCGGTTATGCTGGACCCCTGTGGAAAGTGCTTGTGTGGGAGGAAGGTGGGCCAGTTTGGCAAAGCAGAGGCATAAAGTGGAAGGCAAATTCGCACTCGGTGTGCGTGTGTGCGTGCGCGGCCAAGCGGGTACCGTTACCATACACTCACATGGCCAAGCCAGTGACCAATTACCATACACTTACATTACGATGCGACGGGTGGGCGAATGGTGCGGCTGAATGAAGCTACGGTACAAACCACTCAAAACAGCGAGGGGGGCTACACCCCTACAATCCTTCTTTGCAGTCCTTCCATGACGGGGGTTTATTGGTTGAATTTTGAGATGTATATTAATATACTTTATGGGATTTTCCTGACAAGATATTCGGTAGGTGTGCCCCTTTGTGATAGGTTATGGTTATTTTACGTTTTTAGATCCTGTTGTCCATCACTTTAAGTCTAAAAGAAGTTAGGGGCACACAGATAAATGTAGGCAGTAGGACTTATTTAGTATCTGGACTTCCAAAGGTCCAGGAAATACGCCCTTCATTTTGACTCCCGAAAAATTGCTCTGTGAGCAGTTTGTAGGCAAAAGAGATTTGATTTGAAATTGAATTGGGTGGCGGCTGACGTGCATGTTAATGAAAGGATGTGCTTTTATGGACAGGACACTGAAGAGAGACAGGAACGTGGGTTGAAGAAGAGAGGAACTAACAACCCTGGGTCGCTACTCGCTACAAGGCGCATCGCCTACAGGGTTAGGGTTATTTTTTAACACCGGAGCGTCGACTCACGACCACAGCAGTAATTTACACATCGTCGACAGGAGGTACACACAAGCAACACGTCCTGGCCCTGGAACACAGCCTAGCCTAGTAACCATGGTAACGCTGGTCGGAGAACGTGCTACTAGCTTGATGTAGGAGTGAGAGACATCGACAGAGCAACAAAGAGGTGTAATGAAAGCAATAAAAAAATACTATAACTAAATGGGAATGACTAAGAATTATGATCAAATTAATTGCCTGTCAGTAATGAGTGATGAATCAATTGCCTTACTTTCACATTATCCGTGTCTGAATTGTGAAATCAAGATTTGACCACTTACATTGGGACTCATTCAGTTGTTCATAGCTATATAATGGTCTAGCTTTTCAGAATAGGCATCAAAATTATAACAAAATATTGATGACATACATTGGTCTTTGTTTTTGTTAAAAGTACCGCCTCTGTGAAATGATATGACCTAAAAATGATATAAACTTACAGCACAATAGTGCCAAAATGAGTGCGTGTGGGTGTACGATTGCGTGCACATTTGTGTACACGTGGGTGTGTGGAAGCGAGACAAGGACTTCCGATGTGATTCGTCAGCTGTGCCGCCGGTGCACACAGACTTTCTAAAGCAGCCGCTCTTCGCGGTGCACTACGGGGGCGGCTGGGGGTGCGCCGGTCACATCCCTAGCCGCACTACTTCCTGTGTACAGTGCTGCGAGGACACAGGATGCGGTGTCAGGGCTCAAGGCAGTGGACACACACACACACTATTATACTATATATATTGGCACCCATTTCTACCGATTATGAGCAGGCTTGAGTGTCTCAACACTGCTTCCTGTCACTGAAGATTACCGACATTAGAAACGCTTTTATATATTATATTAACAAATACGCATAGTACATTGATTAGTATAATATATAGTATTTGTCAATATACTATATTGAGAACATAAACTTCAGCCAGAATTATAGATACTGCATGTCACTAATGTACGTTTCTCTACATAAATAAAATGCCATAACAACTGAATATAAACATTATGCACCGCAAATTAGCTGTAATCATGTGTTTGCGCATGAAACACTCAATCATTTACTTGGACTGACAAGAGCAACTGTGACACCACCCCAGTCCTGCTCTCTATAGCCACATTTATTCCTCTTGACAGTTACATTACTTTGTCTCAAAGAAATATTGTGTTTAATATGGCAACTGCACAGCCTTCACAACCATTTTGTGTTGTAGTGTTGACCAGGGACTTCAGGGGGAAAAGCTTAGTGTGCAAGCTTTCTTGCTAATGTTAGAGGCAAGTTCAACTTTGAAGGAGTGGGGGAGCTGACTAAAGGCAAAATATCGCTGGCAGATGTCATCTTTTCGTAGGTGAGCCACTATATAATTTATATCGCACTGCAGAGTTCAAAAGGTGACATATAAGGCGATCATTTTAGTGGCAGCCCTGGTGGTGCAGTGGGGGGCGGAGTTACCTGTGGCAGAGGCGTGGCCGGGCTTGTCGACGATGATGTAAGGGTTGTTGAGCATGGTGGAGGAGCCCTGCTTGCTGTGCACCGGGGTGGAGGTGGTGGGGGTGCGTGGCAATGGGGAGTGGCTGGGGGTGGAGATGGGGGAGCCTGAGGAAAAAACAAAAACGAAAGTGAAAAAAAAACACTTGATAATGTTGAAAGTTGCGTTAATAGGGTGGGCACAGGCTGTGAACAACTGTTTTTATACACACAGCGATTAGCTGCGGTTAGGGGAAGTGTATGACAGAACCGAGAGAGCGCAATGCATGCATAGCAGTCCTCGCTCCACATTTTGTTGCACTTATACACGAGTACTTATACACGAGTATAGCTCTCTGCCTCGCGCATCAGACTGGCTCCGAGTCGGGCTAACTGACTGTTTGTGTATCTGTATCTATGCTCGGTATACCCCCAGCAGGATTTTTTTAAGGTTGACTGCATATCATCAGTCACGTCATATTTTTACATAATCGACTCCCTTACTCCCACACTTAGCTAGTTACTTACAACTTAGTTACTTACTGCACTCACCTGACGGGCGAGTGGGCCTGAAATTAGACTCTGAAATGTAAACTACCTGAGCCTGCTTAACCTGAACTACCTGACGAAGCTTAGGGCCAGCTAAAGTTAAAAAAAACATCCAACAAAATGAGTCAGCCAAATGTTAACTCAGCTGATCTTTCCATCCGTGGGGAATTGACGATGGACTTTAAATGGGGGTGGAAGTAGGGAGGGGCATATAAATCCTCCCGCACAACATTGCTATACAATTCTAAACATTGTATTGTTCATATGCTTTCCAGCTTTCAATTTGGCGTACGACAATTTCACCCCCACCCCCCCAAAAAAACACTAAAAACTCCTCGGATCTAGTTATTCACATAAGTCACCCAAATTGAGGTCATAAAAGCGACATTCGCAAAAAGCGGGTTGTTCGCATCCCTGTTTATTTCTCAGCAGACTTAAAAAGAACTGATGAAATTGATTTCTTCTATTAGAGTTGTCTTCCCTGAGCAGTGCGGAAGATGTAACACTATGAGACAACGGCAGTTAAATAAGTAGGCCAATTGAAAAAGGCAACCAAAATGACAGGAATACAAGAGGCTGAAACAACAGCCAGAATATTAGTGAGTGTGACTGATTTAAATATTTTTGACATCACAAGTCAGTAAAGGGAGATAAGTACTGTTGGGATCTTCCCTCTGCTCCAGCTATGCTGAATTGAAAAGGAAATAAAAATCAAGTCATTGTGAGTCATGCTAATTAATCGGAAGGCCGTTCCATCTGCCACTTTGACCACTTGTACCGTTTCTATACAAAACGACACAAATGGGTTTTGAGGAAGTAAACCAAAGACAAAAAAAAAAGTTTAACCAGGTGAACATAATTACCTGACACAATTTTGCAGCTCATGGTGATTGGCTGAAACGATTTGCTCTGCGACTCGGCAGGGGTGGGCGACTGTGCCTGGGGGACAATCTTACAGCTCGCTGTGATTGGCTGGAACGCAGAGTTGCCGTGGGAGCCCAGGGTGATTTTGTCGCTGACTTTGGGTCGGGTCGGGGTGCGTTCGCTGGCGCCAAGGCCATCGCCGTAGACCCCCGCAGCCCTGCACGTCTCTGTTTTGATCAAACCTGGCAAAGGGCAACAGAGGAGAGCAGCGGTAATTTAAAAATAGGAAGAAAAAAATAACATGGGCAACTTTTCTTCGTAAATTAATTAGCAAGGCACCACCTGGAACACACAGATAGAGTAGAGCGAAGGAGAGGGGTACAGGAAAGGGGGGGTAAATTGGACAGCTTGGATGGAAAGCCATTTTCTTCCGCTTCATCAATTATTTACTGGGATGTGAGCAGGGAGGGTAAAAAGAGGGTTGGAGTCGAGGGGGAGACGAAGGGGGGGTTGTTGAGATGAGTAATGTCCGCTGGGATCTGAAGCGCTAAACTAAACTATCTCCTGGGCTGCGGTTCACGCAGCGGCTACATTTACTTCCCTCTGACGAAAAACACGTTTAAAAAAATAAACCAGAAACAAGACAACTGAACCTGAGGTCCAGACATTTTTTTGATTTTTAATGGTTTGGATTATCTCCCCACACCTCCTGCCACCACACAAGTAACAGGGATTGAAACAAGCACAAGGCAAAGGCTTCATTAATGACACCATTTGTATTAAGTTTGAGCCAGACATAAGATGGCTGGTTTATTAAGTTTTTAAAAGCTTCTGCAAACAATGTGATTGGAGGAGAGCGGCGACAGCAACAGATTTCTCACACCAAGCCATTGCAATTAAACAACAATTAGTTCCATTTGTTTCGTTTTTTACATATGCGCCGACTCATGCCCGGAAGAGTCGTGGAAAACAATTAGTAGCATGCTTATGCTAATAACTTGGAATGGCTGGCCGTGTCCTAAGTTGATTACAGAAATCCCACTGAGAAGTTTACATAATCACAGCATCATCTTAAAGTAGACCATAATCTTGTCTACATTATGTATCCATGGAAACACACTCAACACGTCACCTTTCTCCAACAGATCATCCTGCAGCAGGTGTGCGGTCGGAGAGCTGGAGCGCGGCCCGGCCTGAGAGAGGGGCGGGGGCGAGGGGGGGCTGGCGGCCCGGCGGCTCAACTTAGAGGAGGAGGGCAGAGGGAGGTAGTCGTCCACTAGCGAGTCCCTGTGAAGTTCCACATCCACCACCTGATGCGTGCGCACACGTACACACACACACACACACACACACACACACACACACACACACACACACACACACACACACACACACACACACACACACACACACACACACACACACACACACACACACACACACACACGGGTTGGGCTGTAACTAACGATTATTTTGATAGTCAATTAATCTAACAATCATTTTTCGAGTCTTGTCTACAAAATTTCAGAAATAATAGCAATTGACACCACAAGTTACCAGAGTCCAAAGTGTTTAGCTCTATCTGACAAGCAGTATTAACCTAAACAATTGATTACAGATAATCATTACAGATAAAAGATTACAGATAAAATAAGTGACAGATTACAGATAATATAAATAATTGACCTAAACAATTAATCGATTCTAAAAATTTGATTTGATTAATTTTGGGTCCAAATAAGATAAGAGATGATAAGAGACTTGAGTGGGAGTAGCACAGGGAGACCTGTATACCATGTGATCTACTTACAGTCTCCGCTCCGAGTGTCTGCAGCCCCGTATACGTTCTGTCCAACTGTAAAATAGTTATGGAGGGATCATTACAGACTAGTTCAAATCCACGTACAAATCAAGCAACATCCAACAGTATTCCTTCAGACACTTGCAAATTCTCATTTGAAAAATTCAACATCTACATTAACTTCTCGGTCAAACATCTATGGGAAAAAATTAAGTTATGGCAACTGTGATGCATGTGCATCATGTCTGTGTCATTTATAATGTACTAGACGCAATTGTGCAAAAGGATAGCGAGGAGAAGAGAGCCCATGAATATTTATTTCAAGAACAAAAATTCTCGTGAGTGAGCGGTCTCCGTGGGGGGTTAACCTTCAACTGGTGGATGATGTCGATGCGTTTGTTGCGGGGATCTTTGAAGTGGATCTGGATCCTGACAGGAAACTCCCCCCAGCCTCGGCGCGTCAGATGGAAGGGCGGTTCACTTGAGGACGCACACGTACAAAAAAGAAGAAGATGAAGAAGAAGAAAAAAAACAAGATTTAAGCATGCTTCTGGTGGAGTAGGCTTCGGGCGGTTTGTAGATTTGCATCGAGCTGCTGCTATGAGTATATGCTCTTAAGAAAAACCAATGACTCAAGGCACTACTTTGAAGCATTGGACACACAAACACGCCACTAAAACGCATCTCAACAGAGTCTGTGTCAGACTCTGTAAAGAGTTGTGACGGGTTTCGGGGTTCAGTTCATCTTCTGGGATGAAGACATCAGTCAGTCCAGTCAGTGGGAGAATGAGAGGCTGTGGTGAGGCAGTGATGAGAGTGCCCTGTCAGCTAAACCAGCATTACAGTATTACAATCAGTGCGGCTTGCATGCACTCAAAAGCCAACAGGGAAACCGTGATAATCCTGTCACACATTTTAGAAAAGGGATTTGGGAGGTTACCCCTCAGCCCTTCAGACCCCAGTCTAGTAAAGTGAAGTCACAGTTTAGAAAGTGAAGCCATTTCCTCCTTTCGCTCCTCCAAAAAAGCGAAGCAGTGACACCTCACGTGTTCCTAGCCCTGCGTGACAAGACTGCAGGCCTACACAGTGATCATGTCATCTGTGTGAGCAGGGCGACTGTGCCATTAATCAATGTTTGCACGGCTGACGCATACATCTGACTCACTCTGGTTGTGAGGTGTATGTGCATAACCTTTTATACATTAGGGTGTGTTGTTGTTGTTATGCTTGAAGCGTGAAATAACTGCCAGAGTCCACAGGGGGGCACAGTTGTACACCGAGTCCTTTGAATGGCTGCGTGTTCCATGGCACAATTGGGATCACTGTGGCAAGGCGACCGTGTAAACAGTCGACTGCTCTGCTCTCAATAAACACATTGAGATTTTGACCTACTTGCTTCAAAAGGTTGCTAACATGTTACCAAACCCTGTTTCTCCCTCTCGCTCCATTTTCTGGCAGGTGGAGCCTACATGTAGGTAGGACTCGAAACTGTGATATCAAGCATGAAAACATTCTGAGGAAAACCAACTGGGTTGGGTGGAAATCCGAGTAGGAAACAAGCTTTGCTATTCCTTCTTCTCTCACCCTGAGGAAAAACTGAACTGAACTGGAAAAGCACCGCTAGCCAATGTAGACACATGCAGAACTAATGTACAGAAAGGGAAGCCGATTCTCCTTTTGTGTTCGGTGTGCATTACACACATGCACACACGCACACACACACACACACACACCTCACTTCCACCAGGTCGTTGGGTTTATAGCTGGGGTGCAGGAAGAACCAGACTTTCTTGACAAAGTGATCGATGCTGGGCTCCCGTCTGCAGCCCCGGACATACAGCATCCACTTGTGGGTCGACTGGTCGTTTTCTTCCCGTTTATCTGGTGGGATGTACCTGGGAGAGACACACAAGGGACAGACAGACATACAGAGATATATTTAAGAGACAGGGAGAGATTAGACATTAGATTAGAAGAAGGGGAAAAAAAGACAGTTGTTTTTTTTACAGGAATGAGAAAGAAGGATTTGGAAGGTGAATTAGGAGAAAAATGTGGCCATGGGGCATATGTAGAGGAGGGGGAGCAAACTGAAAAGCAGGTGAACTCAAAGTCAAGTAGCTGCTTCTGGGAAATATGGGTGTTCACTAGTAGAAAGAGAACATGAGGTAATGGAGGAAGGGAGGGGAAAATATATGAGACCAAGCATTCCAACATCAACAATTTAGCACAGACTATAGAGCGATTATGATGCCGATATCGCAGGTATACATAAAAAAATAGCGCCTCAAACCTAAACATTTCAACACCATAGTAAGGACACATAGTAATAACACCAAGGAACTCCAGCTTGCGCGAAATAAATCGATAAGCGTTACCCTAAGTCTATCAACATCGTTATTGCTTTTCTTTAGTCCTTAAGCCCAATATAAGCTCTACTTTGTAGCGTGGACAGAATGTTCTGCAAATCCAGTAGCAAGCAAATATGGCGAGCTCATTACTAGCATCAAGACTGTGCCTGTGGGCAGTTGTTGCCCACAGGCAATGGGCAATAACTAAGTATTTGTTGTGTTTGTCTATTGCTTGGCTCCAAATTCTTCCTGACTTAAGAATTCATTTAACCAGACACATTTTTGCTGATTGCTCATCAAACCTATCTGAAAACAAAGTTTGAATGTAGAGGATCCCGATCTTTAATACCATGGTGGGTGAGAATATGAAATGGGTAAGTATGGAATAGTTATTGTACTGCATCATAGCATTTACCAGGTTATTAGTGAATAAAACATCACTGTGCAAGACCCAACAGATTGAAGCAATACTTTCGACTAATTTGACAGTAGCAGGAAGTTTACACATAAGAGTTCGGTCTGACCTGACCTTTTAAAACAACGCAAAATAAGTGCAAGGTACCAGGGAATCGCTGATAACGGCTTCAGGACAGTTGGCAGGGCTTTTGCTTTGATTTTTTCAATGTAGGGCTCTGGATAATCCTGTGAAGCATGTCATGTGGTGCATTTAAGCATGACGTAATAATAATTCATTACATTTAGATAGCGCTATTCAAGAGACCCAAAGCGCTTTACATCATGTGTGTGTGTGCGTGTGGGGGGATATAACACCTCATCCACTACCAGTGTGTAGCACCCACCTGGGCGACGCATGACAGTCAGTATGCGCCAGACAATCACCACACAGTGGTTGTCACAGTGGAGAGGTGAGGAATGATGCAATCCAATTAGAGACCAGGATGTGATTAGGTGGCCATGTTGGTACAAGAGCCAGGTTGGGAAATTGGCCAGGACATTGGGGTTAGCACCTCTACTCTTGCAATGAGTGTCATGGGATCTTTAGTGACCACAGGGAGTGAGGACCTCGGTTTACCGTCTCATCTGAAAGACAGTGCTCTTGCACAGGACTGAGTCCCCGTCTCTGTCCTGGGATATTGGGGATATTACGTAAGCCAGAGGGATGAGCAACCCCTACTGGCCCTCCAACACCTCTACCAGCACTATCTGGTCTCCCATCCAAGGATGGACCAGACCAGTCCTGCTGGGTTCCCAGAGAAACCAGCAGTGCACGGCAGGTAGCCATGGTGCTGGACACATGCAAGCAGCTTCAGCAGTGTAGGTAGCAGATAGATGGAAGGACAGATGAATAACGTACTTGGAAACGTTCCCCACTACTATGGTCTTCTTCGTAAAAAGCCTGGACGCATCGTCGCCACTGGTGTGGTAGGCCACCCTCGGCTCCGCCCCCTCCAACCTCGCCGAAACGCCAAACGTGTCCTGCAACACAGATCGCAAATCATGTTCAAATGTTCAATGTGTGAAACCGCTAAAATAATGAGGTCAACACACCGATGTTCTAAAATCGATCCATCAATTGATTGATTGATGACCCCAGATGTTTTTCGCTAAGTTCCTCCGACTCACTTTGCCCGTGTTGCGCCCGGGCCGGCGCTCCTTTCTGCTGCCGCCCTCCCTCCACGACGCCCCCTCTCCATCCCTCTCAGCCCCTTCCCCTTGCTGGGAGAGGGACTCAGGACTCGGAGGGGGGTAGGGAGGGCGTCTCGGAGCCCTGGTTGAGTGGCGAGGAGGAGCGGGAGGGGGACTCCAGAAACCGCCTGATGGCCGGGTGGTTCAGCACGGCGGGGTCACTCTTGGTGGTGTGCTGTAACAACATCAAAAACAAAACATAGAAAGGTGTTTTTACTACTTACTCATTTAGCAGATTCCTAAAGGTAGACCGCAGACGTTGGGGTTCGAACCCAGGACCCTTCGGCTGGGATTTGTAGCTTGTTAAGTAGTAGTTTCACACAATCTCAATACTAAAACGTTATTATTGAGAGTTGTTGTTAACTCTTCAGGGGAAAGTGTGAATATATACACCTCACAGTGTTTACCTCTGGGAGTTTGGTCAGTCCAGCGTTGGCATAGTAATTGGCCACTATGCACGCCCTTAGCTTGTCCATCATCCTCCTTGCATCATTGAGTCGCTTCAAGAAAAATACGTTCAATATTCAGTGAATCGCTCAAATTCACCGAGCAAACAAATACAGCGACAGCACGGACATGATTATTATACCACACAGAGCGTCAATCATGACGCGACACAGATGTCGTCACGGCGTCCGGTTAGTTACCTGGCTTATCACTTCTATCTCATGCTCCTTGTTCTTCATCTCTAGGGAAAACTGCTCTCTGATGATGGCTTCAATCTTCTGCACGGTGGCCTCCCGTGCTGCCAATGTGTGAGGACACAAGACACAAGTGTGAGATGTCATTAAGACAATAAAGCAGGTACTACACACCCAGACCGGGCACAGTCAATGTGTGAGGACACAAGACAGTGTGTGATGTTACAGTCATTAGGACAATAAAGCAGGTACTACACACCCAGACCGGGCACAGTCAATGAATGGGGAGGACCCAGCCTCACCGGCAGGTGTGATGGTGACCCCTTACCATTGTGCTCCACCACTTTATTCCGCTTGCTCTCCTGGATGTGCGCTATGTCTTCGTAGTCTGGATCGTTATCCTCTATTTTCCTCTTGATCCCTGACATGACTGCCTGACAAAACATACACAAAAAACAACACACAAAATAAAGCAAAACTACACGGTTAAACGACTTGCAATGCTACAGCTGCAATGTTATTACGCAAATAGCGTCCGGAAATAAACGGTGTAGTGTAGTTAGCCGGCTATAACCGATTCGGGGGACCGTAAGGAGACCTCCGCGCCCCCGGAGCCGCCGCCGGATCTTAGCCGCTCTGCGTGACGGGGACGGCGGCCCTGACACACGCTAGCTCCCGCTAGCTAGCATCGCTGCTGCTGTTGTTGTAGTTAGCGCGCCGCTAACGGCTGTATTACGGCACACGGGATTTTGTTCTTAAACCGTTCGGATATAACTGGCGTTGCTAACACACGTCAGGTTTCCCCCTCCCACCCACCCGTCGGTTCCCCGGTCGCTACGCCGCGTACGGACCGGTGGGGGTCGGCGTTACCTCTTGCTTACTGCCGCCACCGGGACGAGAGGTGTTCACCGAGCGGGGCTAGCCGTGCGGCTAGCAGCGCCCAGCTAGCTGGAGAAGCTCACGCTAGCCGAAGTGGCTAGCTAGCCGCACATGTGATTACAGCGCGATGATGATGATGATGATGATGGTGTGATTCAATTCACTTCAACGAGGCTGCTACGAACCGTTTGAAGACGTTTTTCTTTGTATAGTTGCGCCGTAACACGTAACGTAATCGGTTTTGTTAGCCGTGGATGTGTGTGTTATAACTTAATGACATTTCGTGAGTGAGCAGCTCAAACTGTGGTAATTGGACGAGCAGTTCGTGGCAGCCGCCGCCAGGCGCCGCTGTTCTACCAAACAGACTGGGCTGTACTTTCATAGCGCGGTTAATAACAATTGACATATTTAAATAACATCATTATCAATCTGGGGAACAGCACATCTGTACTCTGATACACTTATGGGTGAACTATTGTAGTTTGGCCTACCAAATATTTGATTAATAAAAGTATTGCGGTTAAAGTGGATTTATGAAAAAAAAGAAGCTCTGAACGCTATGATGTATTGTTGTATGTCTCTATAACCCAGTTCAAAGTAGGCTATTGTTGTAGTTTAACCCATGTTAATTCCAAACATAATGGATAGAGAAATATTGGACGATGACATATTATTATGGTTTGTTAAAATGCTCTGGTTGAGCATAAAATGATCATTTTTTTAATAATATAAAAAATTAGCTTTTTATCCTCTCTATAAACATCCTGAATCCAACTATTATGGACTATTACAATTTATCATCTACTAGGCCTATATTTTCACCTTTTTAAGAGGTGCTCAACAATTGGATGAGGACAGAGCCATCCTGTCCGTAGGTTGATGATGAATGTGACTGCTGATATTTCAATTGTTTCACTATTTGACACAGTTACCACTGACAACACTAGAAACGGTAGAAAGAATAACTTTATTGGCGTTTTATTGACCATTTCATAACATACTGCCTGCAGACTAGGCGTCTCAGCTCAAGGAAGAGGAGAACCGCATCATTAAAAAAGCCATGATGTGCAAATGTGGACATCACAAATTCCGGTCTTGTTTTCGGTGTATCCCGTCCTTAAGGCACATGGGTCAGGATTATGCATAAAGCAGGTGAAAGCCTCCACCCTACAAATACATCGTCCAAGTTTTGTTGAGCTGTTTAATTTGAATTTAATCCGATTTTTAGGGCAGAATTCGTGCACATGGAGGTCAAAAATACACACACACACACGCATACACAACCCACCACAAAAATGACTTGTTATAAGTCATAAAAGGAGTCAACGTGAAAACAAAAACAATACTACGCTATTACAGAAAACACAACGATGCATAACAGCAACAACAAAAATGACTTTGGTTTGGGTTCATTTAGGAGTAAATACTCAGTGAAATCACAGACGCACACCCAACGACACTCACTCTCTTCTTACGCCCATTTTCCCCTTTGCAACTTCCCGTTGCATGTCAAGAAACACCTGCTGGCTCCAGGTCGGTTTACCTACTCCTTATCACAGCGATGCATCAGATGCGTGTGCTGAATGAGCAGGTAGGGGGGGGGGGGGGGTAGGTTAGGGGTTGGGGATCGAACCCGGTCCCTTTCGGGCCAGGGAGTACAAACACCCTATAGCCATGGCTACACGACCCTGCCCCCCCCCCCCCCCCCCCCGGATGACCACATCTGTGCATGTTCACTTGTAAAGAAGACACACAACAGGAGGATTATGTTCACCACTTGAACGCGGAAGTCCTCCTGCGACGCAGCTCAGGTGAGACAGCGTGCTCTTGTTGATGTCATGGCGCAGCGGAACCAGCAGGGGTCGCTGACACGCCCCTCAACCACCACCATCACCTCCTCCCTCCCTCCCTCTCAGCACTCACACGTCACATGACAGCAAAGAACATTTACTGATACAGTAAAAAAACAAAACAAAAAAAAAACAGTAAAAATAAAAATAGTCATGTTGCATAGTCATGTTGTTCTGTCAAAGCTCCTGGTTACAGGGATACATAAATGTAAATGTAGGAGAGACGCGTTAAATAAAACAATACGTTACCATATTCACAGCAAAACCTCTCCACACTCCGTCCGTATCAACCGCGGTATAAAAATGAGAAAAAAAGTGTCTTTTCTGACATCACGACCACAACTTGTCAAATCTCAAACAATCACTCCTGTGTTGAGGCGCAGGCGCAGCCGCGTCTGCCCAGCTGTGAACACATGGAGGTATCCACGGTTACCCCGAGTTACATTGTGTTGTGTAAGGTGAGAGCGGGGGCACAGTGCTGATTTCTGATCAGGTTCGGACGAGGCATGCAGAAGTACACAAATGAACAAAACATGCAATATAAAAGTGCTACAACTTTTGATCTCCGTAGCGGTTACGCATTCGGGCCACACACCTAAAAGTCTCATGCACAACACACACACACACATTCACATCACCTAATCAAAATAGTCTTTGAGTTTGATCTGCAAATGTCACCCATCCAACAACACACACAAAAAAAAATCACCCACACACCCATTAATTATTCTGTATGCAATTGACAAGCATTTCAAACCTATACAAACATAGTACACATTGAAACATTCGTTATAAAAAAAAGGTATAATTTAAGAATAATAAAAGAAATGATCAGTATTGTGTGTAATATTAATGCTAACAATGACAACATAACTTAGAGATAATGTCACCGGCGTAACGGTTCAGGCAAAGTATCACAGACTGTGGAAGTTGAACAAGGAAGTGGTGACAAACTAGCGAGTCCCTACTGATGAGAGGAAAAGGAAGTGGTCTGCGTGTGTGATGTAGACCTAGTATGCACTGATGGGCCGGCATGAAACCAGAGACACGATGTGTGTGGACAGTGGTGTGTTGGGTCCACACCACATTTGAGACTAAGAGCTTCGTAGTATGTTTTGGGCTTTTCTTCCTATCTGTGTCGCTTGTGATTGCTCAGGTTCAAGGGTTGTCTGTTGAGCTCTGATATAGATGGCGATATGGACAGCTTGCAGACTGCCCATCTTTACCGAGAGGTCATATTAAGCACTGGGGGAAATTATGGAGGCCATTTTGGAGATATTTTTTTCTTACAGGTGGAGCTGAAGTATCACCATGTCATGTCATGATTCTCTAGATGACTTGTTCCCTAGCTACAGATAGAAACATGTAGTGTAATACTAAAACCACATTACATTAGCAATGCAGTTTTTTCTGGAGAATTTACAAATTAAAAAATGACTATCTTATCTTATCTTACCGTGTATGTCACTGTTAAGCAGACTTGAATTTAAAATCAATCATTATTATTTTTAAATTAAATGTCTCAATGTCTCATGACTGTCTTACGCCTACCAGGTCAGCCACTATTAATGAAAGGTTACTCATCGTAGTGCATATGCGCACTCCGCATGTTAAGTCTGTAACATTGAGTCTAACGCCAATGCTGTGGTTCGACAGTACACTATACTAAGAATGGTGTTATATAAAGCCATAAGAAATAAAGTGTGTATTCGACAGGATCACTTCTAACACCATCGACCAGCGTGCTGCTACATGAAGCCATGAAAAGACAACAAACATCTGAATGGCTTAGTGGTCGGAGACAATAAACACACCTGTCTGCTTATGAAGAGTAGTGTTTACCTGTGGATATCTGCTCTGTGTGCTCGTGTCTTGTGTACCAGTGCTTGTGTGTCTCTCAAAGACTGTCCTTTAGAGTGTGCGTGCGTGTGTGTGTGTGTGTGTGTGTGCGCGTGTGCATGTGTGTGTGTTGTGTTATGTTGTGTTGTGTTCATTTATTTCTTGGTATGGGGAGGTTCAGTTCTTATGGAACTTCTCGTTGTAGCGGTGGATGGTGACACAGCCGTGGTAGGAGATGGGCCGCGGCATGGCCGCCACCCCGGTGATGATGCCCGAGGCGGGGTCGTAGCACAGGATGCTGTCCGACGCCTCGCCGCTCTCCCCGCGCCCGCCCAGGATGAAGATCTTACCGTTACACACCGACATGCCGCAGCTCTCCTGGTAGGGGGAGGGGAGCACACACACACACACACACACACACACACACACACACACACACACACACACACACACACACACACACACACACACACACACACACACACACACACACACACACACACACACACACACTGATTAGAGAAAGAGATGTTTGCATTGATGCGTTCTTATTTTTACATCTTTCATTGTGAGAGCTAACTTTTGTTAACTGAAAACCAGAAACAAGAGAGATGACGAGAGAGAGAGAGAGAGAGAGAGAGAGAGAGAGATCCCCCTCAGCAAGATATTTTTTTATACCATCTTGCTGAGGGGGATATGTTTATGTTCAGGTCCTCGGGTGTGTGCTATCAATCAGCTGCAGAGCTGCCTGGAAAAGTCAACACATAGCTCTTCACTCCCCCCTCCCCTCTCTCGCTCTCTCTTGCTTTCTGAGAGCGAGTGAGAGAGTGAGAATGAGAGAGTGAGAGAGAGCTCTTTGTATTTATATATTCTATTTTTTTTTAAACATATTTACATATTTCATTGTGAGAGTAAATTATTGTTTAGAGTCTCTTACTAAAAGCCAGAAACAAGACAGACCATCAGTGAGAGGAAGGGTGAGAGAGAGAGAGAGAGAGAGAGAGAGAGAGAGAGAGAGAGAGAGAGAGAGAGAGAGAGAGAGAGAGAGAGAGAGAGAGAGAGAGAGAGAGAGAGAGAGAGAGATTTTTTTGTTGTTGAATTTTTCAATCTCATTTATTGGTAACAGAGATTGTTCAGTAGTTTTGTCAATTATTCAGAAAAAACTCAGATCAAAACAAAACATGAAAACATTTACACAAACTGCTTAAAAAGTATCCTTCATCCACTGTGCAAACAGCAATTTCACAGCACCACTGATTAACAAAAGTATCCAAATCACCATTGCCTTGTAAAAAGAAAAGTCTAGTGAAATTCTTGACCTCAGCAGGTTACTAAGGATTGGAATAGCCCCTTGATCTGTTTGCTGGCGCAACTTGCATTTCCTTATCAAGTAAATGGAGAGCTTTGCTTGCCCAACAATAAAGTTTGTCAATTGACACGTGTCTCTGGATTTGAGCCAAGAGCCCAACAGGAGGGTCCATACAGGCAAGCCTGTGCCACAGGGAGGAGGCCACCAGATTGTTGATTATTAGCGTTCGCCCCCTATAGGATAAACAGGGCAGAATCCACCTCCATTTTTCAAGACGACCCTTGACCTTGTCCACAAGGCCATCCCAGTTCTTCTTTACAACCACATCATTACCCAAGTACACGCCAAGATATTTTAACCCATCTCTTCTCCACACCAGCCCACCAGGTAGGCTGGGGGGCCGCACACCCCAGTCTCCCACAGTAAGGCTTCACTTTTCCCCCAGTTTACAGTAGCAGATGAATAACATTTGAAATCTTGTACAATACATTCAAGTTTGTTGATGTCAACATCACTGGCAACAATTACAATCAAATCATCGGCATAAGCGGACAGGTACAAATGGTTACTACAGTTAGGAAGCGTTAACCCATCCAACTCTGTCCTCAGTTTATGTAGCAATGGTTCAATAGCTAGGGAATACAGCATCCCTGACATGGCACACACTTGTCTCACTCCTCTACCTACTTTAAATGGAGCACTCAATCATCAGTGATTTTTTAAGTTGATTGCACTTTGAAATCCATCTCCATGTCTATATAAGTTTCTTATCGGAGAAACCAGCTTTCCATATTGTGATAACTGGATTGCAATTTGTTTATCACTAAGGAAGGGACCGGCCAAAGGGAGAACAGGTGTTAATGATCCCCTGATTATAACGCCACTCTGAAGTAGCACTCCGCCCACTCGCTCACACATGTGCTCAGAGAGAGAGAGAGATTTTGCACCATTTCAAAGAGCTTGCCTAATGTTTAAAAACATAAATTCTATCTAGCCTTGCAAGTGATAAATGATTTCCCCTACTGTGAGTCCATGTATACTGTCTTGTGTTTTGGTGGAGATTCCTCCAAACATCACAAAGGTCATGCGCTTCAATTACTTGTACAAGTGCCTTTTGAGAGGCAGAATGCGGCTCCAAGTGATTCCTATCTAAAGCATCATTTTCAGTGCAGTTAAAATCACCAGCAAAAAGAAGGTCGTCTGCCTTTAAACTCTCTAGAATGTCACTAAATGTGTTTAGAAGGAGAACCCTTTCCAGACCAATTGTAGGCGCATTTACATTCAGAAAAACTATAGAGATGTCTTCAAAATTCGCCACAACCTTTAGACACCACCCTTTAACAATATCAACCGCTTCATAGTGAAGTGGCGTAAAAGACTTAGAAAAAAGGACAGCGATGCCCCCGCTCGTTGCGGACTTGTGACTTAACACAGATGGACCTTCCCACTCTTTTCTCCAATCGATCTCATTGTTTCCATCACTACTGTATGTGTTTCCTGTACAAATGCCACATCTATGCCTTTCACTTTCATGAGCTCAAAGAGCAACATTCTCTTTTTTGTGTCCCTCGCACCATTTAAGTTAAGGGTAATGACATTCAAGTTCTTCATTTTGTATTATTAAGGTTAAGATTACCAAGAAGCGTCATTGACAACTGAGAGCTCAGTTGGCGCTGCTTTGGGACGCAGAGCCTTCCGAATCTCACTTACTTTTTTACGCAGCCGAAAAGAAGCTGGCTTGGGGATGGCACCCTCTCTTAACCAGCAATTTGCGTCTCTGACAAATAGGTCGGAGAAAAAATTGGCAACAAGGACCTCCCTCTGCCCTTTTGTATTTATGAGAAACTGTTTCATTTGGTCAGCCGTATAAACAACCCTTGATATATCGGTTCGCGAGCACTCAGACCAGCTAGAGTCCGAGGAGACCTCCTCACCATCAGTGACGTCAGTGTCACTTTCTCTCTTTTTTTAATTTGATTGCACTGCCTGCTTTTTGCAGAGATTTTCTTTTATATCTCGGCACTTTGAAATCCATCTCCATGTCTATATAAGATTCTTATCGGAGAAACCAGCTTTCCATATTGTGATAAGTGGATTGCAATTTGTTTATCACTAAGGAAGGGACCGGCCAAAGGGAGTACAGGGCCGTGTTCCAATATCCGTACTTCCCGTACTTAGTATACTTAGTTTGAGTACGTAGGGTGTTCCGATTATGATCGCGGCAAAAGAAGTGTACTTGAAAGGACCCGTATGTGTACTCAAATCGGCCAAAATGCTGAGCGTGCAACGGTGTACACTATGCGTACTCAATGGCAGCCATCTTAGCTACGTAGCGGAAGAGGCGGAGCCGCGCTCAGAGAAATGTCTAATGAATTCACGTGTTTGGCGGGTGATGCGGCCGCGCAGCTGATGTCATTTCCGTTAAGTGCGCCACAGAGTACTGCATTTGGAACAGCACTAACATCTGAAGATCTGCGTACCTATTGAGTACGGATAGTGTACTATGTTTAAGTGTACTCATGGAAGTACGGATATCGGAACACGGCCCAGGTGTTAATGATCCCCTGATTACAATGCCACTCTGAAGTAGCACTCTGCCCACTCGCTCGCACATGTGCTGAGAGAAAGAGAGAGAGAGAGAGAGAGAGAGAGAGAGAGAGAGAGAGAGAGAGAGAGAGAGAGAGAGAGAGCGAGAGCGAGAGAGAGAGAGCTAAGACAAATGCATAATAAAATCCATCAGCCTGTAGCTGGCAGCAGCATGACAACATAATATGCACCCATGTAAGAATCATTACCTGTTTGCTGAAGGTGTGTACCACATGCATCCAGTAGTCCTCTGCAGGGTCGTAGCAGAAGAGGGACTTGGTGAGCCCACCGGCCACATAGAGCATGTTGTTGAGGGACACGGCCGTGATGCAGCGCTTGGCGATGGGGATGCTTGCCCTTAGCAACCAGGTATTGGCTTCTGGATCATAGCACTGGACCTGTGACACAGAGTGTATTTGGTTTGACACCAATATATTACATTGGAATGAAGCATAATATTAGTTTGAAAGGAAAAATAATGTGTGTCTGGGACATGGTCAAAACATTTTCGGAGAACAGGAATGCAGAAAGAATGATCGATGCATATTATTTTCAGTGGTTCAGCATTCTTCTTCCCTTGCACTTTAAAATATTTTCCTTTGGACTTTTACTTTTTTTCTCCCATAACCGCAGCTCATGTGAACAGCCCATGTTGTGTAGCCATTCAGTCCAAGCGGTCACATGACTTTCTCTGCGGTCACATGACTTTCTTTGGGACCATGTCAACAAACCACGACAGACGTGAGTGACACATGACTTCCTTTGGGATCATGTCAACAAACCACGACAGACGTGAGTGATGAGTTACTGGGCGATGGCTGGAGCCACGACAGTTGGAGCCATACTGCGAGATGCAAATATGGACCCAGAGAAAGACAATAACCCAGACAAAGAGTCTCTTTCTTCTTTTTGTTATTGATTGTCCTTCGCAGGCCTGCCCATGTGTTTCCTGTGAACAAAGCTATATATAAACGAGCAAAACCAGCTATTCCAGGGTAGAGAAGAGTCGTCTGACCAGAGTTCCTGTCACTGGGCGTCCCGGTCTTCCTGTTTACTTCCTCAAAGCGCACTTGAGGATTATCTTGACTCCTTTGTCATTGTAATTTAATAACATTATTGATGGTGTTTATACAATAAACACCCTGTCACCCTTTTATGAAACAATAACAATGTTTCATAACCTCAGTTAATCTCTATTATTACTGACGTAATGTGTATCAATATGCTCTACCTGACTCAGCTCTCTTTGCACTTTTTCCCCTGGTGTCACCGGCCCCTCGGTGTGTCCCCCAATACCAGGTGAATGAGTCACAAACGAAATGTCTCTGATGCACCACCACCCATTAAACCTGAAATACTGCACTGTGCATATAGTAGCATGAAAACGATTTCCCGTGTTGAGTTAATGACGCAGTTTATAGATATTCTAGCTTGACAAGACCAACGACTGCGTTTCGTGGACAATAATGGCACAGCCGCATCTGAGCAGTAACCGACACAGTACAGCGTTTTGTTCTTCTGAACAAGCAGAAGTCCTCAAGGGAACGGGGTATTAACTGCTCATTTACGCCGGCATCTAAAATGAGTTTGAGCCAAATACAAGCGAGGCAATTCGCTACATTATTCAAACAATCGGGTGCTTGGGAATTTTTCCAGAAGAGGATTTGCATTTACTCTCCCACTGTTATTATGGGGTGTCTGTGTCTGTCATTTTGGAGGCATGTGCACATCTGTTGCCCACCTTGTCTGAGCAGGTGTTGTCATCTGGACCTCCCCCGATGACGAAGAGCTTTCCGGCACAGCTGGCCACGGCGGGGGAGCTGACCGCCTCCTTCATGGGGGCCACCTCCGTCCAGCGGTTGGAGAAGGAGTCGTAGCACTCCACGCTAGTCAGGCGACACTGGCCATCATAGCCGCCGACTGCGTAGACCTGAGTACGGAGAAACGTTAAATCAGTCAGTCTGTACAACACAACAAACAAAAACAAATCTCAAAATAAACCATATGCACACACTACTCAACTATTTGAACATCAGAAATACAGATATTTAAATTTTTCAATGTTTGTTTAAGCATTCGAGGCTTTGTGTCTTAAACAATGTGGTTGCTCGCGTGGAAAGCCAACCAGTCCATCTGGTAAGTGCCCAGAGTGACGTAATGCTTCACAATCGAACATGACCCTCTCTCTCCCTCTCCTCATTGTTCCCGATGTCAGGCATATCACCCGCCACAAAGTGATTATGTTCAAATTTAGCAACCCAAACCATGGCCCAGTCCCCCCCCCCCCCCCCCCCATTGAGTGACTAT
The DNA here is from genome assembly GCA_030340625.1 of Merluccius polli. Lineage (NCBI taxonomy): Eukaryota > Metazoa > Chordata > Actinopteri > Gadiformes > Merlucciidae > Merluccius > Merluccius polli. The sequence continues at coordinate 86,218 of JAOPHQ010006578.1, forward strand.
GTAATCACAACACTGTTCTGATGTGGACTAGTCCTTTTATCCCATTGTATGTCTTATACTACAAACAGGGAGAATGGAGGTGTTTACATGCCCGATATTGCTGATTCTGCTGTAACTGCTGTTAAAGACAAACGTACAAGACAAATCCAGGGGACGGACAAATTGCCACAATAGAGACACACCATTGATACATGTATTGAAGACAACTGACATCAACTGAAAAGACATTTTCAGTTGATAATAAAAAAAAGATGAATGAGGGTAAGTAGTGGAAGAAGACAAACAGTCATCAGAAAAACAAGCAGCGGGACTGGTAACACCAGAGCACAAGGAAAATGATCAACAAGTTGGTCTTGCACAACCGTTTAGCCCCAAGGTTGTTCCAGAGCAAACACGTGGAGAGAGAAAGAACAGGACAGAAAGAAGGAAATATAGACGGGAAAAAAAGAAAAGAAAGAAGGGAAGATAGAAAGAAAAGGAAGAAGGAAGGAATGAAAAAAAGGATTAGAGGACAAAATCAAATGGGAAAACACCTGGCTATATGTATGTTTGTGTGTGTGTGTGTGTGTGTGTGTGTGTGTGTGTGTGTGTGTGTGTGTGTGTGTGTGTGTGTGTGTGTGTGTGTGTGTGTGTGTGTACCATGCACTGTACGTGTTGACAACACTAGTATTTAGCTCCCCAGGACAGCAAATGAAAACAGCTGTCTCATCAAAAGACTAAATTACATACACAGCGAGGAATGGAGTGTGAGCCCCATGCCAGTGAGGAAAAAGACTAATACAAAGAGACGGGAAACCCCACTGGAAGCCCAAAAGTAGGGGGGGAACTGAGAGCTACAGCAATTGTTGGGTTGGAAAGCAACACTGAAAACAAGGGGAGGTAAATGTAAGAAGGAGAACAAAGAGCATAACCACATGTGCCTGACAGATACAGGAAGTGGGCTGGGATTATCGGTTCTCGTGGAAGCACTTCACCAGCACTTTAGATCATTTTTCACACTTTCGTGACAGTATGTTAATGTGTGTGTGTGTGTGTGTGTGTGTGTGTGTGTGTGTGTGTGTGTGTGTGTGTGTGTGTGTGTGTGTGTGTGTGTGCGTCATAATCGAAGTAGGCCTACATATTCAAAATATACATTTTTTTGATGTCATGACCCGGACATACTGCCCGACACTCAGCGACAGTCTGTAATTACCGTTGCGTCTCGCTTGAAACCTTCTAGGAATTATGTTTTACCCTACAGGTGTTTCAATCACTCATTTAAACTCCACATAAGTGGAGTGGTCTCCTTTTAGCACTGTGACTAGGGCCTTTGTCAACGTTTCAAATAATAGATGGCATCAAGTTTAGTAGACAAAGGCCCTTGTGTTCTCTCAGTGGAAACTGTGGAGCCGAGTGGCCTCAGTGCAACCTGTTGTGTTCAGTGGAACACCAAACTCTGTGGGGTCAATGGTGTATCTTTTGGAGCAGGTCAAGACTGATTACTTAATTGTTTCAGTAGAAAATTGTTTGTTTAAAATGTGTTTGTGAACGTGTGTGGGTGTGTGTGTTACACCCCGTTGCTCCCCTAGTGACAGTGCAGATATGGGTTATCTGTTTTGTTTAGAAGTAAACACAAGACCAACGTAGATTGGTCTCATGCAAGCCCCCCCCGGCCCCTAAAGAGAGAGCGTGTGTTTGTTTGCACGATCAATGTGACATCAAGCTGTGTTTATGAAAGACACCCATTTACTGGGAATATCTGTGTGTGTGTGTGTGTGTATGTGTGTGTGTGTGTGTGTGTGTGTGTGTGTGTGTGTGTGTGTAACTCCATATATGGATGTGGAAATATGTGTTTCCATATGTTTCACGGCTTAACTCATACCTATGTCTGCCAGCTTTGACAAAGGCCACATGAATTTGTCGTTAAGCAACCCTAATAGTAATTAACTTCTAACACGCTAATAATGACGGTACTACAGACACTGCTCAGGGGGGTGTGCGTGACCTGTATTTTACAAGTGGTCCTGATATGTCCCGGAGTGGTCTTTAGCAACCAACAAAACCATAATTACACAAGAGCACAATGATATTTCTTAAGACATTTTTTTTACTTTGCTGTGTACTTTGTACACTATTTTAAGAGGCTACATACTGGCATTCGACTTAACCACTGGAGTTTAGGACCTATTTGTGTGCACTGTAGGAGTAGATGTTTACAGCTGTCTGCAACGCCAACAAGTGTCCAAAGTGCTGCCACCGCAGGCTGTAGTGTAGGCGAGTGAGCAGCCACACAACAGAGGAACGCTTGATACATAGTGCATAGGTAGTGAACCGAGTCAGTCTTTAACGCAGAAACGTGAAGCATCCGCTGCCATCCATCAAACTCCCACTGCCCTCTGTGAAGCACTGGGAGCTACTCATGTTCATCTCAAGTGTCACTATTAGGTCGGATGTAAACAGGAAGTTTACTGTGATTCACTGTGACATGTGATATATACACCATATATATGTATATGTGAATATATGTAAATACTGGGGGAGGAATATGTAAAAGCATCAGTGCAGTCAAGTGACAGTTGACGTAACTGATGAATCAGTTAAGCACTTTTTATTCATATTTAAATATTGAAGCTCCTGGGTATCTGGCATTAATAATATGAACGGATGGTTTTCAAAACCCTAGGGCAACGAAGTGGATGAATCAGATAGTAAGCATGGAGGAGGATCACCTGAATGCAAGAAATCGTGTGACTTTTAGTGACGCATAAAGGCTAAAGGTGACAACCATTTAAGGAATTTCAAAGCTCATCTCTAAGGAATTCAAGGACACAACGTACATGTTTAGTCCGTCACGACAAAAGAGCAATTACCAAAAGAGCAATAAATGTACAACGTGTACATTTTATGACTACTTTGTGTCAGTCACTGCTGTTAATTCTCGGTGACCGACACATAACATCTCTAAAAGGTACAGGTAAGTAGGTGATAAGAGCGATGTTAGTACACTAACAGTGAAGTACTTAAGCACTTGGGTATAACAACAATGTGTGTGTGTGCACGTGTGTGTGTGTGTGTGCGTGTGCGTGATGGTGTCCCTGCAGAACGTACTTCTAGTCACCGATTTCTCACTGATTTCACAGATGAGATGGTACATATATGCTTTATAAATACTGATGGTATATGGTAATATGTTTACCTTGCCCAGTAGGACAGCCATCTTGTGTCTCCAGCGGCCTTTGTTGAGGGAGGCCACTCTGATCCAGAGGTTGAGCTGTGAGTTATACATCCACACATCCCTGCTGTTGATGCGACCGCCTGTAACACAAAGCAGATTGCACCTGTTGTTGTTGGTTGTTCACTTTGTCATTTTTATAGGTACGTTATTTGAAGCTATTCTCTTGTTCGAAATTGGGAAGTCGTACAGACGAATAAGTGTAACAATCAAGATTAGTAACAACACTAATATTTTGGTTAACCCAAACTCGGATTATACTTTCGTATCCTGCTGACAGTTTCTAGTTTTGTTTCTAGGCTTAGTCGACTTAGTCTCTAAGCATGGCCTCTTGGTAAACATAGTCAACTGGAAACATACACATGCGATTACAATATGCAACATTTGTTTTACTATCACTATTGATTTACTAAAAAAAAGCAGAATTTGGTCTGAGTACTTCTGCTTTGTGTCGTTGTTTTTCTTCCTCCTTTTTTGTTTTTGGAGTCAGGACGACAAACAGCATTCAGTAGCCAGCCTATCAGATTACGGCGTGAACACGTTCGGCACGTTCTGAACAAGCCCATGCGGCCAACGGTTTCTCTATTCACCCCTCACACCTGCTAGGTGATGTTTCATACATTGAGGATTTGAGGCTAAATCTGATCCTTCGCAAAACAAAGTTGGCTTTCTAGTGTAAGCCTGATACCGCACCACACAGGCCTGAAATGTAGGTTAAGCTGAACAAATATGCAGTGTAAACAAGTTTCTTTGCAGGAAATGCCCCAAAGCAAAAGAAAAATACAAATTTTACCTTTAATACATTTCAAGATTGCATTTTAAAAAGTCACTGCAGAGGTTTTTAGTCCAAAAATTACATCAAGGGAAAATGTGTGTGTGACTTCTCTTCTAGCCAACATACGATAACACATCGCATGCATGTGTGTGTGTCCGTGTGCGTGCGTGCATGCATGTGTGTGTATGCGTGCGGCAGCCAACATCAAAATAAGAGCGGTGACAAGCTGCGTCATTTCACACAAAGACACCAATTGACATCATGGTGGTATAAGTTAGTTATGGAATATCAAAATTAATGAGTGTGACACCTTCAAATGGTGCCTATCTGTATGATTGTTGAGCGTTGCACGGACGAGCTAGTTTCACACCAACCTAGGAGTAGATTAGCCTAGTGAAGCCAGCCTAAATCTTGTGAGCTCACCTGTAGACACCGCACAATATAGGGAAGGTACCACTCAAACCACTGCTATCAGCGGTTGGGTGTTACCAGAAAAATGTCAGCATTAAGTTATGAAGCAACAGCCAGCACAACAGCAACAGCAGTATAGACTAAGGGTTTTTATGTCATTCAGACTATATCCAAAATAATCCCTTTGTTTTGGTTTGATGCAGACAAAAAATCAACAAGGGAAGGGCCCTAGTTTTGTGTAGCAGTATCTGTCTAGTATATGTCAGTGCCAAAAATAACTTGCATAGCCAGACTGTCTAGCACCCTTTGGTTGATTAGGAGGACGACCTCTTCCTCTAATCACTGATTGTAAGAATGATGGCTCCAGGATTTACAGCTTGCTGAAAACAAAATGTTCTACCATTTCATAGCAGTGTGTAGCCTGCTTTGAGTTGTTCATGTTATTTGTGTTTTGCCTGATAATGACCAAGTACTGTACACTGTGGAATTCCTGCTGCTATCTGCAAGCTGCTGAATGATGAAATAACCCACACATTACTGCATTCCAGGTAACTGCTGAAATCTGGTATGATTCAACTGAACGATGAAACAACTTTATACCATGGCCCGGGTGAATACTCGATTCTGATGCATGCACGGCTATGACATGTCGCAACATAAGCATTCTAATCACCGGTCTAAAAATGAATGCGCTAAACAAACATTAATAACGTCAACTTGGAATGTCTGCATTCCATATGAATCTCATCTTAACATATTGCGTTCCAGGCATTAGTCAGACCCATATATATACATCTGGTCTTTTTTTATTTGCCGTTTGTTTCCAGGAACAAAAAAAATAGTGCAAGCTAAAAGTTGTAATTTTGAAACAGAATTACCCCAAAATATGAATCAACACCCTTATATTTTTGTAATGATTTGCAAGTGGCCATGGTATAAGCGGGATAATCCACTCCAAAGTGTGCATGTATTGAAAAATAAACCTTGTCATGGATTATCCCTTACATATATGTCAAATAAAGTTCACTAAAGTGTACATGTGTCCAGAGGACATGGACTTGCTTGACTTTGCTACTTTGTTTGTTAAAGCAAACTAATATTTTCGCCAGACAGTTAAGGGTTTCAGTGCTAAACCACTAAAGTCTTTCTGAACACGAAAGGGTTCGATTCCGACAGTCTGCAGGTGATGCAGTTTAGTCCTGGTCAGGATTCCTCCTGCGGGAGTAGAATGACCAAGATATTCACTTCAGTATATCCGACAGAGATCACATTGTTTACAGAACTTGGCTGATTGCAATGCTTTGCGATAGCTAAATGTTGAATAAACCCCCCATGCTGCTTCCAAGGAAGCAGCGTTCCATGGAATCAGTATCAACCTTCCATGGAATCAGTATCAGCATTCCATCAGTGTGGCAGTGTGGATAGGGATGATGCTTGTGTATCACCTAGTGATGCCACGATTAGCAAATGTTCACACTGGACATTTTACAGAAAATATACCTTACTGTGATATTTAACGTTAGATGGTTAGGCCTACTTCCCCTTACTTTGAACAAAACTAAAGCTTAGAAAGTCAGTTCATTATTATTTATTTTAAAAATAACAAGAATAAAACGGATGACAGCTTGGCGCATAACCATTGGAGCAGGTAAAATAATGCAGTCATAAGGATAATAATCGAGATTATATTATTTCTATTTTATGTATAACCCATCCGAAAATCATGCTAATTACAAGTTCCACAAAGATATAGGCCTACCTTTGCTATTACCAAGGACATAAGTTTATATGTATTTACATTTTATGACTGTGTGATCCAGATAAAGGCAGCTGTAGACATAACTGGGTGATACAGCTTTAACAGGCCGTGCCTGTTTAATCAGTTTTTGGCAGACGATCAGTTTTTGGCACAACACCGTGAAAAATAACTAAATGGGTTTTACTTCTATAAAAAAAATGATGGTGTGGGCGGTGGGCAAGTGACGTAATCGGTGTATGCCTGAACACCGTGTAACACCGGTAACACCGGCTACCGCGGCAAGCCTAGTATCAGTTTGCCAAGTTACCTGCGTAAAGGCAAGGCAAGTGGTCAAAAGTAAAAGGTGTGTATGTATCCGTGTAATACGTGTGAGAAGGACAGAAAGCAAGAGAGAAAGAGAGAGACAGCAAAGGGGGGAGCGGAGGGCTATGTGTTGATTGACTGATTGATAGTATGCACATGAGCAGCGCACGTTCTTGCTGAAGAGGGCGGTCTCTCTCTCCCTCTCCCTCTCCCTCTCTTGAAATTAACTAAAATGCATAAAATGGTGCCCTGGTCATGATATATGTTTGTAGGAATTCAGTTAATTACAAATAGAATAAACTGGGCAGTCACCTAATTGTCCATTCTCCTAGGGATTTAAGAATGCTGAATCTTTATGTAGTGGTCAGGTGATAGTGTATCAGCAAATGGTTATTATTGGCCGGTTGCACCGCCCAATAAGGAAGGGCCTGCTGTGACACTGAGCACAGAGTGCATCCAGATGTTGCGCTCAAATTTTCCATCAACTCAAACGGGCTGTGGCTGCAAAAATAACACGACCAACAGCCTTCTCAGGACCGCCCTTTTAACAACACATCCGTGAACTGAAATCGAAGGTCTATCCGTCTGTACCTTAAGACTGCAGTGCAATTTTAAGCCATCAGACAGAACAAAGACAAACAGTAGTTGAAAAACTGAATAATAAATGCATTCAAAACACCGACCATCTAACCCTGTTAATACAGCGTGTAATACAGTGTACTTTGGCGCTTACCTGACACCAGGATGTCATTGCGGAGGGCGCAGACAGCGTACTCAGACTTGGTGAACTCGGGCAGCTTGGCCAGCGACTTCCATTCTCCGGTGACCGGATCGTAGCACTCAGTGTAGGGCAGGTTGAAGCCACCCACACGTTCACAGCCCCCCACCACCACTATCACCTCAGAGTAGCCCGTAGACCTGCATGGTGAAGGTGAGAAATACAGACTAGACTATTGAAATACAGATTGCATATAGATCTAACTATTGCAAAACAAATGCAGATATTACATGACTTCATCCAAAGTAGCACTCCATTAGAATATAGGCATAACAACACTGGTATCTCATAGTACTTCAATAAATGATGTTAACAACACAGTGACAGTGTGATATTTATACATCAAACTGTACTTAGAGCATGAAGGCAATCCTACCCAGGCAGATGCTGTTATAGCTATACTTCTCTTCAAGTTCAAAGGGGGAAATATCAATAAAGGCAGTAATTAAAACTCAGTGAAGGCATGACTAACTCTTGTTTACCGTGCTCAAAATCACTTTCAATACACCAAAAAGTTCAAAATCAAGATGAAAAAAGCCCTTATTGGATAACACGCTCCCTGCAGCCTGCTGTGAGCTTGTTATCTCAAACAAAACAGAATTAGATGGAACACAAGTAATTATGTATGCGTGTGTGTGTGTGTGTGTGTGTGTGTGTGTGTGTGTGTGTGTGTGTGTGTGTGTGTGTGTGTGTGTGCTTGTGTGACTATGATCCATGACAAGACCATAAACAGACAGGGTGGTCTCACCTGTCTGTTTACGGTCTTGTCATGGTTTGTGGTTCTGGGGGTATACTTCTAAGAAAAAGGGGGTTCGGGCCCCATTTCCCCGTACCGGAGCTGGGAGCATAAAATGGCATCTGTAATGTAGCACAGGGACCATAAAAACAGGGGCCCCTGAGGGCACCCGAGGCAGACAGCAGGAGACGGGCAGCTTGCTGGGCTGGCTGATCCTCTCAGATCTGCCTGGATACTGACACAAGGCGCCAGGGATATACGTCACACAGCAGTGCTAACTGAATCACTGTTCACACTCAGACCCTGGCTGTTGTTCCACCAGGGTGCAGCTGTCCCATTAAGCCTATCACAGGGCTGCCAGTCGCATGCTATTCATTGGCATTTATTTATGAGGCCTTTAATCACAACAAGTCTCGCAGGAGTGTGAACTCCAATGGGAGAACGTACACCGACAGTGTCCACACAATAAAGGAAGTGAACAAGACTCAGCATAACATTCATGGGCTTTTTTCCCCCCCTCTTCCCATTAACCAGAAATTGTACGAACCTGCCCCCTCTAACTTCACGTGGTGTATTTTGGATTTCAATATGAGGCCGCATCTTAAACACAGATCAGGGTTATCTGGGTTACCGCCTGCCAAAAACTGATTTTTATGGGTATTGCCGTTTAAAAGATATTTAAACTGGTTGAAGGACTGGATTGTTTATAATCTAGGGATCAGAGCAGATAAAATAATGCAGTCATAAGGATAATAATAGAGATTATTTCTTTATTTTATGTATAACCCATCCGAAAATCATGCTAATTACAATCTAAGTTCCACAAAGATATACCTTCGCTATTACCAAGGACATAAGTTTATATGTATTTACATTTTATGACTGTGTGATCCGTGCCTGTTTAATCAATTTTTGGCGGACGATCAGTTTTTGGCACAACACCGTGAACAATAACTAAATGGGTTTTACCCATAGTATCACGTTGCCAAGTTACCTGCATAAAGGCAAGGCAAGTGGTCAAAAGTAAAAGGTGTGTATGGCACCCGGTTGTCACCCTAAACCACACAAAGATGTGAGTGCCGGAAACATGCCTTTCTTATCGCCTTATCACCTTATACTTCAAATAAAATCCAAATACTGTACTGGGACTTGAGCCTAGGCTTTCAACAAGCCTAGGCTCAAGCATGAGATACTACCCCCCCCCCACCCTCGAGCATTATCATCCCTCTATCGTCATCCCTCCCTGCTCCCACAGAATTTGATAATGCTCGAGGGTGGGTGGAATAGTATCTCTTGCTTTCCTCCTGCTTCCTTGGAATCTATGGAAGCACCGAGGAGCGATTGAGGGACGATAATGGTCGCGTGTCACGTAGGTTAAAGTTACCTGCGCGGCCGGGTCCGGGGCGACATCATCTCGTTGCCCAGCACGTGGTAGCGCCTGGCCTCGTGCAGCAGCTGATAGCACTCTGGGGCGTTCTGGATGAGGTTGTCCCCCTCCACCGTCTGGACGAAGTAGTTGGGGTGCAGCAGCGGCATGCGGACGTGGTGCAGCAGCTCCTTGAGCATGGGCTTCCGGTGCTCCATGCTGTGGTACACCCACCGCATCACCGCCTCGAACACCATCTCCTCCTTGCCCACGGCCAGCTCGTCGCTGGCGGTGTACTCCTCCAGCTCGTCGCGCCGCAGGTCGAGGAACTCCTCGTGGTGGGCCACCTCCGCGAAGTTGGCCAGGGCGTAGACGCGGCAGCGGCTGGCCAGCTGCTTGAGGGCGTGGGCGTCGGCGAAACGCTGGATCCCCAGGCAGTTGCACGGGTCCAGTTGGTCCTCCAGGAACTTGGCGCAGGCGTCGCGCAGCGTGGCGATCTGGAACAGGCTGGAGGTCTCGAAGAGGAACTGCACGTTCTCCGTGGTGATCTTGGCGCGGCCGCTGTACACAAAGTTGAGGAAGGAGTCCATGGCCTCGGCCAGGATGCCGTTGATCTCCACCAGCATTTCCCGGCTCTCGCGGTGGTCGTTGCAGAACATGGCTCTGAAGTAGGAGGAGCACGCCGAGAGGACGGCGCGGTGGCAGGGGAACTCGCGGCCCTGCACACTGATGACCACGTCAGGTGAACAGGCGACAGTCGCGAAACTCATTGAAGACCTGCAGGATGGCCTCCGAGTGGGAGGAGCCACAGTTGAAGTCGAAGACGTCCTGACTGTTCAATGTTTTGGGGTCCACCTCAAAGACCTGAGGGGGACATTAAAGTGGTATTAGAGGTTATTAAACAGGAACAGTCAAAAGTGTGTAATATTAAACATATGATGCCGAAACCTTACAGAAAGCAATACAGAGAGAGAGAGAGGAGAAGAGAAGAGAAGAGAAGAGAAGAGAAGAGAAGAGAAGAGAAGAGGAGAGGAGAGAGATAGATAGATAGATAAATAAATAGTTGTGTCAAACGCAAGCACCTTGCGTTTGACAGCAGGAGATTCTCTGCTCACAGAGTCTTCCCTGTTCAGCCTTCTGCCCAGGATCAACACCATGTCTGCCACCTTAAACACCTTCACAGCTCTCTACTGGACGTAAAAGTGACCTGGAAATGATCAAAACACAACATATAACAACAAACATTCATATTGTATGTGTTATAAAACACATAACCACAGGGTTTTTGTGTTTATAACACCTTAACTGATTCGTCAGTGTTATGAATATGAACTTTCTGGTTAAAAGGCACTGCACCATTTATTGTATTAATGGAGAGTTGACTAGCAAGTCAGCAAGTGCATCCCTGTTGATGTACGGCCTGAACTATCATCATCAGCATTCAGCAAACAAAGGAGTGTGCCATTGCAGGAAGCAAACAATAAAAGGTACAATAGCAATACTCAATGCCTGGGGTATTCTAAACTACCTTGCATAGCTCTCCAATTCCAAGGAATAAGACATTTGAGAGCGACAAAAAAGCTCATTCACAACACTTCCTTCAGCTTCAACTGTAAACTAGCCGTGCCCTGCAGCACAGTGGATAGGATACAAAGAGGCGATGGCGGGAGAGAGGGTTGAGCAACGGTTGTAAGGCCTACCTACATGTCAATCAAATGTGTTTTGAATTGGTGTGGGGGAGGAGAGCAATAGGAGAGCTACTTCACCTCTGTCTGAACAACAACCTTTCAGTTGGAAACATGGATGGATCCATGTTTCCCAGGGTTTGAGATACACATTTATTATGTGTATCATTTTTAAACAAGAACATATCCCCCCCCCCCCCCCCCCCCCCAACAACAAAATATGTGCATACTGAGAAATCACAGAGATAACATAATGGGAGAACATTAAATACTTTGTATAGATTTGTAACACATAATCCCATCAAAATAAGATAATAGATAATAATAAGATAAATAATTATTAAGGTATCGATAACGATAACGATATTAGATAACATTTTGAACGATTTTAACCTGGCTTTTGTTTTTGTCCATCTATTCAGGTCATGAACATAATACAGAGGACAGGTTTGGTCAGAGAGCAGATGTCGTTATCCGAACAAAGCAACACAACACATAACTTATTAATAACTTCATAAACACACACACACACGGGCGCGCGCCTACATGTGTGTACATAATAAATAACTAACTAAATTAGGACACTCACACACGCGCGCCTACATGTGTGTACATAATAAATTAATTAATTAATTAGGACACTCACACACGCGCGCCTACATGTGTGTACATAATACATAAATAAATAAAGTAATAAATACATAAATAAGGACACTCAGACACGCGCGCGCGTACATGTGTGTACGTAATAAATAAATAGCCTACATAAATAAATACATTAGGACACACTCACACACGCGCGCGTACATGTGTGTACGTAATAAATAAATACATCAATAAATTAATTAATTACGCGCGCCTACATGTGTGTACATAATAAATCAATAAATAAGGAAACACTCACACGCGCGTAGCCTACATGTGTGGTACGTAATTAATAAATAAACAAACAAACTAATAAGTAGGCTAAACATGTTGGGAATATAACGCAGACTATACCTCTTTATATCCTTATGTTGAGACAGGTAAACAGACAGGTAGGCCTAACGCACGCGCTAACGCACACCCTGTCAGACAAAGGAAACTTCGCCTCGCGCCGACCCGTTAGCCATGACAACAAACGCACACACAAAACATGTCGTCCAGCGAGGGAAGTAACAAGCAACAAGTTAAATAAATAAAGAGGGGGCCTCAAAAAACCTCGCACAAAAACACTTACCTTTTATCCAGATGTTTCAGGGCAACTTTTTTTTCCCTCTCGGAGTTGGAGGAATTAAAAAAAAAAAGTTATAAGTTGGAAAAAAACAACGGTGCGCAAAAAAAAAAGAAAAATCACAAATCCTATCCTACGTATGTCGATATTCAGTCTACTGGACGCGCTCAGAGAGGTCTGCGTGGACAACCAGCGGGCTGTTACACTGCCCAGACATGATGACTTTGTTATGAAGGCAAAGACAAAGACCTCTAAGTTACTGTCAACACAGAGCCAACTGCACTGTTTGTCACAGCCTATAAAAAAAAAAACCCATAAAAAACTCCGCCCTCGAGCTCGGATCAGCTGAAGCGCGCTGTGCATTCTGGGAAATGACGTTCATTCGGTTCGGATCGTCGTGTCACCGGGGGCCCGCGGAACTACACTTCCCAGACGCCACCGTCGCTCCACGTGGCTGTATTTTTGTTTGCAAACAAAGCTCCCGTGTACGAAAAGTTGGGAACATGTGAGCGCTTCCGCTTTTAAGTCCTATAAACTTTGTCGGCGTAACGCGGTTTACGATAACTTCACATCATTGAGCACAAGTCTGTTCAAACAGACACGTGTTCATGATGTAATAAAACCAACGTTTTTGGTAAAAAAAAAAAAAAATACAACAAAACAGTAGGCCTAAACGAGTATCGCTGTTCGGTTGCGTAATGCAAGGGCATGTTTATCGTTGAGATTGGGCACTTTATTAGTCATCGTTGACTCGCCCAGTTAACACAGCAGTGACTCCACTTTACTGACCCAGGAAACACGAGGTAATGGGACAGAAACTGTCGTTAAACGTGCAAACAGCTCAGCACTGCATTGAGTGTCAAGTTGAAGTTCAGTTTCGAGTAGCTGCAGGCCTACGGTTCACTTAATGAGGTGGCCTGGCTCCAGACAGCTGTGAACTCTGTCTCCTCTATGTCTCCTCCTACCGGTGTAAAGATATGAGGCTCGCTTATAATGCAATAACAAGTGTTATCTAAGAGGTCTCTAGCCCCCCCCCCCCCCCCCCCCCACACACACACATACATAGGCTAATATAAGGCTATAGTATGTTTCCAAGGAGGAAGACCATGAACAAGAGTAGGCTCAACATTTCATCTTTGACCTTTGTCCCTTTTCCCCTATTGTCCCTTTTTCCCCATGGCATGCATTTTATGATTCAAAAATGAGGCAAATCACTTTGTGTGTTTACACTGGTGTGAGTCACAGCTACTTTTTTTTTTTAAAAACTCAATTTTTTTTTTGTGCCACTTTCCGTGGAGCTGTAAGTTCCTCGTGTCGGCTTCACGGTGTAGCATTAAGAAGAAAATGGTATGCCATTTTCTGTCTGTCCATCATCATCACATGTCCCAGCGTGTGGTGAAGACACATACCCTCCTGGATGCAGCCCAAGGTTTACAGAGACGTTTCACACACACACACACACACACACACACACACACACACACACTCGACACGAAATCTCAACGACAACAACGACGACACGTGATTAACATACATTTTAAAAAAGTAAGGAAGGAAAATGCTTTTATTACATTTAATTCACCACAAATAACACACATTATACACGATTGTCTTTTCTGATCTTTGCCCTATAGGTCCGTTGTGGCAAATTCTTCGGCACCGGGCGCGGGCATGCATGTGTTCAGGTGACCGGGGCGATCAGCGAGTCGCGTCGGATGCCGTAGAAGTGGAGCAGCGCCTTCCTCAGCTCCCGGTACCTGAAGCCGTACAGGTAGGGCGCCAGCGCCTTGGGCAGCACCAGCAGCACGTTGCACATGATCAGAGACACCCACAGGTCGACGCGTAGGTCCTGCACGCCGTAGTAGCAGTACAGCAGCAGCTTGGTGGCCAGGACCAGCATGGGGCAGAAGGACAGGAAGAGGTGCAGGTAGTGGATGAGGAAGGTGCCTTTGGCCCGGGACGAGCTCTCGCCCTTCCACACGCCCGCCACGCAGGTGCGGCAGCACACGGCCACGTAGCCGGAGAACACCAGCAGCAAGATCAGCAGGATGGCCGTCACGGACAGCAGCATCGTCATCTAGCGGAGGTGTAGAGTCGTGAATAATTCAATGCAAAGAGGGGAAAAAAAAAAACAGGGGACCACGAACAAAACGGGGACCGAACGATCAGCATGCAACACACACACACACACACACACACACACACACACACACACACACACACACACACACACACACACACACACACACACACACACACACACACACACACACACACACACACACGGGAGGGATTGTTACAGTTGAAAGCACCTGCATGGGTGCCGAGTAGCTGACGGTGAGCACCAGGAGAACGGGAACGGAGCAGAAGTGGAGGGTGCAGGGTCCAGCAGAGAGGTACCAGGAAAACACCCCCACAAACCCAGCCGGTAAGAGCACAGATACAGCCCAGATACCGGCAATGGCCCTCTTGGTCCTAAGACAATCACACAACATTAAATGTTGCTTTTGTGAGTGTTGCTTGTGTGTGCGTGTACAGGTGTGTGTGTGTGTGTGTGTGCGTGCGTGTGCGTGCGTGTGCGCGCGTGCGCGCGTGTGTGTGCGTGCGTGCGCGCACTTGTGAAGTTCAAATAAAAAATTGGGGCGGACAAAGTTTCGGTTCCCATTGTTTACCTGTCATTCTAACACCATGAACAACCTAACTGACGCATTCCACGTGAGTCATGACCTTATTTAAAAACAGAGGGTTTTTAGTTTTCCATTGTCATTACCTGGAGACCGGCCACAAGGCGAAGTACCGCAGGGGCGCCAGCACCGCCAGCAGCGTATCCAGCACCATGGCCATGGTGCTGAGTATTCCAGAGCTGTACAGCGCCGCCAGCAGGAAGAGTTGCGTAGCGCAGGCCCACTCGCACATCAACACCCCGGCCGCGTTCAGGCAGGTGCTCAGCATGTACACGGTGACAAAGAGCAGGTCACTGAGCAACACGTTGGCCAGAAGGATGTACCGCGTCTCCTGGCACATCTGTGGCCTACAAGCGTTCATTAGATTACATTTCCTAAATTGGCGGTGTGTATCTACTCACTGGGGCCAGGGCAGGGGCGGAGCGTGAGGGGGGGCTGGGTGGGCGGCTGCCCCCCGGGCCCGGGTCTCTAGGGGCCCGGGGGCGGCCCCCCCCCCCCGTCGACAATCGCGCACCGGCACCCCCCCCCCCCCCCCCCCCCCCCCCCCCCGTCGACAATCACGCAACCTCCCCCCCCCCGCCCCGTCGACAATCGCGCACCGTAATGGGCCAGGGTCAACCTAAAGTTGCGAAATGTTTAAACCTGCACCTGTTACTTTCCCCATTAGCGACCTGGAGTGGCTTGAGTTGGAGCCTAATGTTGAGGAAAGTAGACCAGAATAGAACGATTTGTAGAAAAAAAAAACTCCCTGGATAGATTGACTGGTAGATAGATGCGTTTCTTGAGAAACTTTCTAGTTCCCAATTTTGTTTGAAATGGACTGAATAGCTGCCGTAGAAAGGTTACACAGTGCAGGCTTAAGCACTCTCAGGGTAGTGTGTTGTCCACCGAATGGTAATGACATCTTGTGTGTTTTTTGTGCTAAGGATGTGCGTCACTCACCTGTTGAGTATGTTGCCCACGATAACCGGAACCACCAAGGACACAGCCAGGAAGCCCAGTATGGGGCACACGTGCAGTATCCCGGTGTGGCGTCGGGGCATTAGGACCTGCCACTCGCTGGTGAAGTCCTCCATCTGTCTCTGCAAGGTTTGGGAGACGTTGGTCTG
Source organism: Merluccius polli (assembly GCA_030340625.1). NCBI lineage: Eukaryota > Metazoa > Chordata > Actinopteri > Gadiformes > Merlucciidae > Merluccius > Merluccius polli. The sequence continues at coordinate 102,248 of JAOPHQ010006578.1, forward strand.
GTGTGACAGAGCGAAAGGGCCCTCGGCGCGGCCCGAGCTGTTGTACCACTTGCTGAAGGCGCACAGCAGAGAGAGAACCAGCTGGTTCCCCTCCATGGCTTCTGGATCCTCATCGGCCGCTGCTCCTCCGGGGCTGGGGCTCACACTCTGAGTGAAAGTCAGTGTTTTTTTCCCCATTCTGCTCCAGTGCCTTAGATTGCCAAGTCAGTGTGTGTTGTCTTTGTGCATGATCTCCCTGGACACCTCACTTTGGCAAACAAAAAACCTCTGACGGCAAATGGAGCGAAGTGCTCTGACGTGACGGCCATAAAAGCCTTCCGAATGGAACCAAATGGCTTTTTAGGTTGCGCAATCTCGTACTGCAATCTATTGACTGTATAGGGTATTTCTTTAACAAAGCCGTTTCTGGATTTATGATAATTCAACATGATGGTCAGCCATATTAAAGCGTTTCATAAGAGATTGACAATTTTTTTCCATCCCCATTTAGATTAGCAGAGCCCTTCCAGCAGCTTCGGCAGAACAAAGATGAATAGCGATATTTACCTCTCTGAAATAGCGCCTTGACACAAGGGAAGAGTACAGTTTTTTTTTTGTTTGAAATGTATACGCATTTTATTTGAATCACAAGTATGACATCTAATGAATGAAATGAAAAAAGACATGCTTTCATCTCCGATATCCAAACATAATTTAGTTTTGAAGTCTACGAGAAATGTTGGATACATAAAATGTGTTTTACAAATTAAATACATAAAAAAATAAATATAAAAATCACGGGGGGGGTTTCCTCATGGCACTTTCTAGATAGAGATAAGACAGCACTTGATTAATCCCTGGCGGGAAAATCAGTTGTAGACGACTTGCGTCAGACAATAGCTGAATCATCACGGTGATTGGGAACCTTTTTGTTTAACCTGAGCACACCGATGTGGACGACACACACAGTTCCTGTAAGGTCCTTAGGCAACGGCCCCCTGGCCCCTGAGTCTCGGGTGGCGATGCAGGAGCTGCAGCAGCGTGTCCGAGATCTCCCTGTACCTCAGCCCGTACAGCCATGGCGCGAAGGCCCTGGGCAGCAGCATGAGGATGCACATGTTGACGGTGTTGATCCACACGCGCGCGTCCTGACACACGCGGTCCTGCCGGAACAGGAAGAGCTCGACGGTGAACACCAGGCCCGGCATGAAGTAGAGCAGCAGCAGGACCCCGTGGGCCAGCAGCGTGACCCGGGCCCGGGAGTAGCGGCTCCGCCAGATGCCCTGGGTCTTGGTGACCATGTAGAGGCGCACGTAGCAGTAGACGATGAGCGTGGTGCAGATGACGGCCGCCGTGCAGAAGTAGATGTGCACGCCCACCATGTTGGTGTTCTTGATGGAGCCCAGCGAGATGAGCACCAGGCAGAGGGGCGCCTTCTCGTAGGACTTCTCCCACAGCATCTCCATCATGATCCACATGGAGACGGGGTAGAGGGCCGCCACCACCCACAGCCCCACCACGATGCGGACGGTGCGCGCCGGCGGCAGCAGCTCGCGGTAGTGCAGCGGCCAGCGCACCGCGGCGTAGGTGTCCGCCACCATGGCGGTGACGGTGAGGATGGCGCAGCAGTACGTCGTGACGACGATGGCCGTCTCCAGCTGGCAAAGCATGGGGGGGATGTGGACTCCCAGGGCGTTGCAGAACACCGTGGCCAGGTTTACGACGAGGAAGAGCAGGTCTGCCACCAGGGTGTTGGCTACCAGCAGGTAGCGGGTTTCCTGGCGCAAAGAACGGGACAGAAAGATGCACACGAGGAGCACCGGATTGGTGGAAACGGTGAGCAGTGTGACGAAGGTGGCAGGGATGACGAAGAACTGCAGGTTCCAACTCTGCAGGCAGTCAAACCACTCCTGTGTGAGGTTGGACATTTTACTGAAACCGTCCATTTTGCCCTCCTGAGGGATATAGTTGGAGAAATGTGCTCTAAAGTTGTTTAAATGTTTTTTTTTTTCTTCTGTTTAATGTATCGTTTTTTTGTGTTTTTATTGCAGTCTTTATAGTTTGTACTTTGTTGGCCTACTTCTTCCAGAAGTTTCCTGTTGAGGAAAACACAAGCCAGTTGAGCAAAAGTATTTGTTTTCGTTATAATTGAATACTTGAATATTTTTTGTTCGTTATACTTGAATATCAAAGCTATCTTTTCTTTTTGGAAACACTTAATCTCTTCATATTTACCTAAACCAATACTTCAATAACTTTATAGTGTGCAATCTAAATAACACAACCAAAACATAGGTTTCACACATGACATTTTAAATAATTATATTTATTTATTCTTTATTGAACGTCATTGGTAATGTACTTTTAACATTGATAATCACGACATTACATTGACATTGAGAGATTGCACAAATGCTGTGGCAGCATATACACAAACAAACAACATTCAAATATGGTATTTGAATGTGATACAGTTCGTAGCATTACGGTATTCATAAAGTTGCTGTTGCTCCATGTCGTCTGTTACAAGGCCTCAACTCATTGCTTTTCACAGCAATATGGGCAAAAGATTGTGAACACAAAAGTGACTTAAAAGGTTCAAATGAATGTTCCCCTTATCAGCAAGAGAGCCTGACAATTATATTGAAATAATGACGTTGTATTTGTAGTTGAAAGTTACATGACAGTACAGAATATATGTCTTCATTATTAAAAAAAAAAGACTAAAACATGTCCTTGTTCCACCCCATCTTTAAAAAAAAAAGAAAAAGAAAAAAACAGTCAGTTCAGTCCGTCAGTACGAGGCCTGGCTCGTTGCTTTTTTTCCACAGCACCGCCGCAGATGGGCAAAACCATTGATTAACCATAATACACATTACAGTCAAATGTGACGTTTGGTCAAAAAGTCAGAGTCTCGGTGTTGCCTTACCCGGTATCCAGAGCGGACGACCCCCCGTCGGTGTCTCTCTCGCCCCCATTAAGTTTAATGCTCCAAGAAAAATCAATGACTGATCTGTGCGGTATCTGCACCGCGGACCACACCGACCTTATCAGCCGAGGTGGTGTTTGTTGACCCACCGAGACAAAGGAGGGATGGAGAAAAGCTGTGCCCACTTGCCCGTTGCACGGCTACACAGCGGGGAGCGGACCACTTGGCTGTTGCGTAGATACACAGGAGGGAAGGGGAGGGGGGAGGAGGGAAGGGGAGGGGAGGGGGGGAGGGAGGGGAGAGGACCACTTAGCATCCGCTCGCGGCTCGCTTGGCCTCTCGCCATGGCCGCTTGGCCTGCAAGCCATTGCAATAACAACGTGTCACACATTGGCGGTGTAATTTGATCTGCCACGAGTATCTCCCGTTCATCATGAGGGGGGTGTGGTGGTGGTGGCGGGGGGAAATTGCAATGAAGTATCAGTAATAATATAGTAACTGCAGGAAGGCAAACATTGTTGGCTGTCAAAGGGTCGTGAACGGGGGTTGATATTAGCGAGATTAATGATGTTCGACAGGAGCTCATTTATCTCAAACGTGTACATTATTAGTTATAATATCCGGCGAGGGTGACTTGTCGATATCGATAACAATGTACTGACAGATCAAGTAACGTCCGACCAGGCACGTGCACAGATAGGGTCCCGGGGGGGGCTTGAGCCCCTGACCGTATCAATTTATAAAGTACCCCCCCCAAATGGTTTCGTCTCCAATCAACTCGCAAATTCCGACATGGTAGTGGCTGTTTTAATTATGACACCACGATTAAACAACACTTACTTGCTTTTTTGTGTTACATATCTTGTTAAAAATGAAAATCGAAGTAGGCCAGTAGGACTTGCCACCTTCACGTTGTAATTGGGGTGAGACTAGTGCGTGTCGGTGGGGTGAGAGCCCTTTTTTTTTTTGCTCGAGTCCCCTAAAATTTCTGAAATGTGCACGGCCCTGAGTCCAACACATTTCTACATTCAAATCAGACAGTTCACGTCCTGTGGTCACTGAGAATAATAACGATACATTCAGTAAAATGAAATAAAAATGTTAACATTAAACTAAAGTGTTGTTTAGCATTAGATTGTAGAGTAGAAAGTGCTGACCAAACACATGGTGGTGCAGTTAACGTTTGTTTTATTTATTTGACAATGTCTGATGTTCAATCAAAATGTCAATAGTTTTACTTTGAAACACCGTTGTGCTGGCCTAAGACTTTCGCTTCCTTGTATACGCTCTCTTATCTCCTCCCACCTCTTCTTCTTGTTCATCATCCTCATCTTCGTTATCGTCATCATCGTAATCATCGTCACTATCAGCTCCAATGTCCCTCTCTCGCCGCTCCTCCTCCTGCCATTCCCTCGCCATCATTTTCCCAAACGTGTCGTATTCTTCCGCTGTTCCCCGGGCGATGTCCACAAGGTAGGTCTCTCGGTCCGTGTGGAGGATCTGGCTGAGTTTGGGGTTTTCTATGAGCGTCTGTCCCTTCTTGTCCGGGGTCTGGTAGAGGCCCCTGCGCTCCAGGAAGCAGTGGCGACAGCGCACCTCTTCCAGAGGGAAGCGGAACAGCTTGGACTTCACCATCTCTGCTTGCTTCACACCCATGCGGAAAAAGACATACTGGGGAAAGATCGGGCATTGGTTAGAAAAACAACTAACAATTGTTCTATAAGGGGGGAAAAACAGCCCCAAAAAAGCACACATAATAAAACAGTTTTATATCCATGAATTCATGTTAAATTATTCAATGATACTAAAAATAATTTGACATGTTTTATGTTTTCGCACTCCCAAATAAATGGTACTATAACTAAATATATAATAACAGTCAAGCACCACGTAAAGCTTCCCCATGCCGTTTCTCTACGTTACGATGTCAGTGTCCCCTCTGAGGTACATTCTGACCTGGAACTTGTACTCCAGCTGGCCCAGGTCCTCCAGGACCACGGCTGGACTATCTCTGATGATCTCTGCGACCTGTTGCACGGTGAAAAGGCACTTCTCTCTGATGAACAGCACCACAGTCTTGACCCGTTTCACGGGGACGGTGAGGATCTGGGGGTAATGGGCCACCACTCTCTGAAGACTCCCTGGGGATTAGAGATTAGAGCAGAGGTCAAGTCACGACATCCGTAACGATTCCCATTTCTCAGAGACCGCCTTCACACGACGACTATGCGCCGCACCTCTTCATCTCACCTTCAACTAATCCCAGTTTACGCAGGTGGTTTATGCGCTGGGTTAATTGGGATTCCTTGATGTGGTGCAGCTCGGGACATTTCTCCAGCACCTTCAGCACGCTGGACGGGTTGAGGCCCAGCACGAAAAGAGCTGTAAGAGACGTGAGGGTCTGTTGCGCTGCCGCCGACCCTTTGGCCTTGGACACAGTGTCGTGGAGCAGCTCAGCCTGGGTGTCTGTGAAGCCCATGTCAAGGAAAGACCTCACCGACAGCTCCCTCGCCACCGGCTGCCCAGGATATGATTTGCCATGGTCGTGCTGGGACGGCTTGAGACTGTGGTCGGTGGAGGAGGATGAGGACGGCTTGAGACTGTGGTCGGTGGAGGAGGATGGCTTGAGACTGTGGTCGGTGGAGAAGGATGATGAGGATGGCTTGAGACTGTGGTCGGTGGAGGAGACCAGTCTACACGATGCGTGGACTGGTCGCCGAACGAGACACCCTCCATGTTGCCCGGCACCGAATGCAAGCGAAGCAAGACCTCGCAATGAGCACCTAAGCACCTGTAACAGTGGAGAATGTGGGTTTGAATACGGATGGAAGAAAAGTAACGCATATTCTTGAATTGTATAACATAATGTGATCTATATATCTATATAGATATATATGATACAAGGTAGCTGTCCACTCGCTGTAACTGTGAGCTGCTATAACGGATGAATGGGAGCGCACGAGTTAGCCTGCTAACCTCAAGGTTATTGAAGTGCTTTTATGTTTAGTCTACGGCATGTCAGATTATAATGTGAACACCTCTTCTGTACATGCTTTTAATTAAGTTTTAAAACGCAAATCTGAACGTAAATGACGTAAAGTTACACATAAATGTACCTGACATCCAGCAACTGGGGTATTCATGTTTGTCCGTCATGAAAATAGTTCCCTCCTTCAGCCGTAGTTGTTCGAGACTATGGTTCCTACTTGTTCAGTAAAGTCGTTTACGATTTCACACTATAAATGGTGTGTATATATATATATATATATATATATATATATATATATATATATATATATATATATATATATATATATTTTTTTTTTTTTTTTTTTTAAATCTCTATCTATATATATGTAAAGGTTAGCATTATTTGTGAAAGTCCAAATAGAAAATGCTGAAAATGCTTGGTATTTGTGTGTATAAAGTACTGCTTTTACTGTACTGTGTACTGAAAAGATGACAAGATCAGTGACAAGCATTTGATAAAATATTTATTTACATGTGACTGAATAAATAGTGTAAATAAATGTTCAATTTTAAAACAATATACATCCACTAACTGAATGTATGAACAGTTAAGAAAATTAAAACTGAACAATTAACAAGATCAAGAGCAATTAAATAGCACTGATAATTTAGGTTTTGCTTGATATAAAATAATAAACATGTGGATGCTCCGAATCTTGGTAAAATCAGTGACCATAAATAAATCTGAGCAACAATAAATCTGACGGTATATTAAAACAATTAAGCATCATTGTGTTGCATCTAGCAATCATCACTAAATACACAATACAAAGAAAACTCCTTCTTCATCCATTGGAGTGATAATAGTATTCATAACAGTTTGTTAGTATTCTTAGTGAAGGGACAGTTTGCAATACCCTGATGAAAGTATTTCTTTGTGATCAGAGATGGATTAGAGTTCGGATCTTGCACGTTGAAACCTGTAAAACGTACCTTTCTTCATTTAGTTGGATTCACAGCTGGTCACAAAGGACAAGGTGATTCAGTTTATAAAGAATTAGCCATCAACCAAATACTTCTGGAGCTCATTTTCAAGGGCCACCATTGACTTATGTTCTTCCTCATCATTGTCGTCATATATTTCCTCTTCTCCATCACAATCATCAGGAAGTGTCTCGTCGCCCGTATTTGGGAACAGCCCTTGCCCCAGGTATGCTGCAGGACTCTGCTCCTTGTGCTGTGGCACACCTGGAGAAGATGAAGAGAGCCTTCAGTGCATGTGTATGTACTAGGCAGGATAGTGTAGTGGCTAGGATGTTCGACTCCCATCCGGAAAGGTACTGGGTTCGATTCCCAATCTCTGAAGCCTACCTAGGTAGGCATCCTTGAGCAAGATGCAGCTACCTGTTCCTTGATGATGACATGAATTCACTTGTAGGTCACTTTGGATAAAAGTGTCTGCCAATATGACGCAATACTGTGAAAATAAATAAACACAATGGAATCTTCTTCTCCAAGTGATGTGCTGCTGATCTACTTACGCTTGCTGTCCGGGACCACTTCGTTCCAACTGTACTCGGCCAGAGAGATGGGCTGGCTGAGCCAGGACTGCAGCAGCAGCTGGTCCAGTGTCATCCTCTCCTCCGGCTCAGACTGAAGCAGGTCTGATAACATGTCATGCAGCTCTGGAAGAGAGGAGACGACGGAAAAAAGCACTACAGTGAGGCAAAGATATTGACAAAAAAAGGGACAAAAATGTGCCAGTTTAAAGCATCTGATGTCAATTATAAAACACATGTTCCGCATGTCTAATATTGCTTTCATTTGTGTTTCTTTAAGAAACTGATCGTACAAAACGACTCTCTGGCTTGTATTTCAAATGGCTGGGACAAAACCACTTATTTCACAGAGGCTCTAATAACACAACTCTTAATTTTCAGATTCATGGTTCCCTTTAGCTGAATATAGCCTCTTGAGACCATCCCAATCTTGCGAGTTCACATTCTGCTTCTCTCTGGAGATCGGTCCGGCCAAGCTTCAAGTTACGTGCTTGTGACCGAAACAGCGGTTCGGACAACAACAATTGCAGCTCCTAAAGAGGTTAGCATAGATGCTGCTACAGCATCAGTTATATCTGAACTGGAGAGTATTTAGCCATTGAAAGAAGAGCAAATAATGAAGGCTTTTCTTGAGGGGAAATGTTTTCCCTCTCCTACTACTTCGTCAATCTGATTGGTTGAAGTTAACCTGTGATAGAAGATGATAGACAGATGGTTCATCCAACCACCTGCCAAGTATCCAAACAGTTTTCTACAGACGACTTCCCAGATGGTCCTGTGAAACGAACCATCTGGTGCATCAGGTTAAGCTAGAATACACCTCGCCATATCTCTTGTTAACATGTCTCTCCCAATAATGTAAAGGGTTTAAAAAAGCACACCGCTGGGATGTCTATTTAACAGTAAGAGGAGGAGGAGGAGGAAGTGGTGGAGGTGTACCTGTGGAGATGTTGAATGGAGGTTTGAGTCTGGCCTGCAGGATCTCCTCCACACCACAGAAGGGGTTCTCACTGAACAACAGTGTGTACAGCAGCACCCCCAGGGACCACATCTCCAGCTCTGGACCCTTGTAGCTAAACACAGACACAGACACACAAAAACAAACATTAACAAAAAGACACTGAAGACGTGACGGTTCAATAAATGTACTTGACTTGAAATGCTCAGATTCATGGCGGGATGTTTAGTTTATTATTCACCAGTAATTGTAGATGTCGGGTCAGACTGCAATAGTATCTGGATCTTATATCAGCTAGGCTAGTCAATAATAATAACAGAGTGAGGTGATAACGGGCGGAGCACACGGTATCGTTTTCAATCTCCTTCTCACCCTCTCAGTTGACAGGAGTGGGATCGGCATAAGGAAATACAATAAGCACACTGGAATGCACGCCTCAAAAGCATACACATTGCTAGGCAATGATGGCCCAACTGTAGATAAGTAGTAAACAGTAATATACAAAAGAAAAACAAGCCATGGCCCATGAGTGGGTTAGCTGGGGTCATTTACCAACAGCAGTGAATAATGTGTCAAGAGGTGTTTTGTACATCCTATACGATATACTCAAAACAAGGACGAAAACAGTGTGTTCCCACATACAAAATGGCCGGTTTGCAAAAATAGTGCTGCATTGGGTTTCCATTGCCTCAGTGAGCTCCTACACGCCGCCAATAAACCGCTGCCTGAAACTGGTCAACAATAGCATGTGAATGATGACATCAGTGTCTGTAAATCGTTGGTATCTGTAAAATAAGTTGACTTGCTGAGAGATGGTGAGGGATTATGCACTGTATGACCACTCAAGCTGGAGACATAAGCCATGTTTCCACCCAAAGTACACAGAACTTTTAGTCCCAGGAACTACTTTTCAAGGAACTAAAAGGTTTCTGCAGCCTGTTGCCTGCGTTTCCACCACTGCCTAATGATCCGCGAAGATTAGGTAAACTAGTCCGCTGACGTATGAAAAAGCGACGGCTGTTATTATCATTTGTCATTTTTGCACACGACTACACAACGAACTGTACCGTTTCTCCTCCATCATGTTGATGTGGTGATGTGAACAAAAAACTGTCGGTTTGCAACTGCAGATGTTTAAAAATGGCTGCTGAAATAAAATGCTGCTACTCGACCATGTTCAGTGCTGCAAGCCTCTCCCCCAAAGTTCCTGTACTTTTGGAAAGTACTACCCCCCGAGAAGGGACTTTTTGGGGGGTAAAATAATGTCCACAGAACTTAATTTAGACCCTGGTCTAGTAACGCGGCTTAGGAGCGACAGAGATGGAGACAGAGAGACAGAGAGAGTAGAGAAGCCGTGCTCCCCTGGTGGTTTGTGTACGTACGGGGTTCCCTGGAGCACCTCGGGGGAGCAGTACTCCAGCGTGCCGCAGAACGTGTAGAAGAGCTTCCCGGGCGCCAGCACGGCCGCTGAGCCGAAGTCGATGAGTCGGATGTGGAAGCACTGGTCTATGATGACGTTCTCGTCCTTGATGTCACGGTGCAGGACGTTCTTACCGCGCAGGTAAAACACTGCTGCCACCAACTGGAAAAAGCACAATGCTGGCAAATTAGTTGGTTAAACCCATACAATTAAATGTAAAAGCTGTTTTAAGAGTTAGCAGTTTGTAAGTAAGCGCAACACAAAGTTTAGCGTAAACAAACACAGCAATACTCAATATTGTCATGTCGGTGTTATTGTTAAATATGTTTCATATGTAATTTTGTCTTGTACTCCAGGAAGACTAGCTGGTCGTCAAGGTGTCAGCAAATGTAGTACTTTCTCAACCAATGAAACATCCAGAGTCTGCTGTATGGTGTACCTGTCTGAAGATGTAGCTGGCCAGGGCCTCGTCCAGCTGGGGCTGTTTGTCTATGAACTCAAACAGATCCAGGCCCTCACCGTGTTTCTCCATCACCATCTGGAAGTAGCTGCCGTTCTCAAACACCTCCAGCACCTGGTCACACACACACACACACACACACACACACACACACACACACACACACACACACACACACACACACACACACACACACACACACACACACACACACACACACACACACACACACACGTCATGACCAAACTTTTAGAAGCCATTGTCCCCGGCAACCAGGGAGCTAGAGTTAGTTGCTAAAATTGACATATTTGATCAGTTTATAATTGTAATGGTACTATGTACTGATGATGTCATGATACCCAACATTATATATTTCAAATATCTAGCTGTTGAAATCCCTGATGTCCAACAGCACTACTCATCAGTCATCACAGACTACACAAAATAATTCAAGGGCAGTACAAAACAGGCTCTGTGAATACAAGAAATGCTGTATATGTTTTTGTATACATAAATTCCGCTTCATAGGTAGCGTCGTGAGACCACGCAAATATACATATTTGCGTTTCGCATTGAACATCCGTCTGGGCTTAACCAACCAGCCATTGATTTCCACATGGCAACCTTATGTTGTTAAAAAAACAACTTGCTTTCTTCGCTCTTGGTTGGAAGTAAAAGCCTTCAGTGCAGTTTTCTCTCAGTGCAGATCTTTTAACATTGTTATTCAGTCAATTTTGGATTAAAACAATGTTGATTGCTAGTAGATTGTTTAAATAGTTTAATGATTTTTTTAATTAAAATGTGTAACGCTTCACGATTGCGCATGTTATCTTCACACAAGTGACCATGCTAATCTTCTCTCTATCGATCTAATTTTATTATGTGTACTGCCTGAGTGAGCACAAGCATGATTATTTTTTTATTCGGCAGACTGCGGCATTCCTTGTTCATCATGAACTAAAACTCCCTCCCCCAAGCGCTGATTGGTCTGAGCATTTTTACATTTTTGGAAGAGGCTTTCTACGTGGCTCATAGCCGGACTGATCTGCAGAGAGACACAGAACGTGAACTTGCAAGATCACGATGGTCTCACAAGGTTACTTCCTGGGGGGGAAAGTAAGCAATAATCTTATTTGACCCTCGTCAAACACTAGACTAGTGGTCGACCTTGACAATGTTGTGGTGCTGCACGCGGGTCAGTATGGCGATCTCCTGGCTGACGTGTCCCAGCATGGGGTCCTCCACCCAGCAGTCGCTCACCACCCGGGCCTTCTTGATGAACTTCACCACCACCTGTACCCACAACCCCAGAGGACAACCCCCTAACTGTTAGTTCATATGCAAATGCTACATCACTGTAGTTCATGTGCCAATGCTACATCACGTTGGCAGTAGAGCGTTGTATGGTGGTGTACTGTTTTATAATGTATCCAAAGCTAGATGCAGGAAGAGGTTAGGCATCAGCTTACTCAAGGATGCCAAAAGGTAGGTTGTGGAGATCAACCCTTTTGGTTTAGAGTTGACAACCGTAACCACTACACTACCACTGCCCCCTGTTTGGCCCAGGTTTCCATGGCAAAGGGAGCATGTAAGTTATTTATGGAGACCTTCTTACCTCCTGGCCATCGGAGCACCTCAACGCTTTCCAGACGAAGCCAAAGGCTCCTTTCCCCACGGACTCAAGGGGCTTATACTCCTCCTCAAACTGTCCGTCGCAGGCCCGAGACTGATCCAGCTCCATGGTGGAGCGCAGGATGTCCCCTTGGCTGGCCTCCGCAATCCTCTGGGAGACCAAGAATAGGACACATTGAACAACACAATAGTTACTTAGAAATGCGTCAAGTTGAACCCAACAATCAGTTTGTGTTAATGCGGAGAAACAGTCGTGATAATAATAAAAGTAGGGCTGCAATGATTAGTTGATCGACAGAAAATAATCAAATCAAATTTTTATAATCGATTAATCGTTTAGGTAATTTATCTCCTTGATGCTTCGGTAATTAAAATGTTTGGTTCATGGATTATTATAAAATTAATAAGCAAGTTTTTCTTGGCTGCTTGTAAGATGAAACAAAACAAATTTAAGACATCACTTTGGACCGTGGTAACATGTGACGGCATTTGCTATTATTAACAACATTTTGATCGATTTACCGGAAAAATAATGGTTAAATTAATTGTCTATGAAAATAGTTGCAGCCCCAAATAAAAGATTGCTGATGTTAATTCATCTGTGGGCTCACCCCTCCGAGGCTCGTGCCCGAGGCGTCGAGCAGCGAGGACTGCATCAGCGCCCCCTGCTGGCCAGGCGCGCTCAGCCACATGCAGAACACAGAGGTGCCGTCAGGGAGGTCTGCTCTGCACACGTCACACTGAACATCTACAGAGACAGAACATACAACATAGGAATTAGCATACACACATTCAACATATATAGGTAGAGACAGGAATCGAGGGAAAAGAAGTTTGATAATAAATTGCGTGAGGGTACCAACCTATCCTGGAACCATCCCTGTGGTAGGCGCATCCTTCACATCGACCTTCGGCGATCTCCTCTGCGACCGGGGACAGGATGCAGCCGCTGGCCCTCGTCTTCTTCGGCGTGGACGTGGCGGGAATGTCGGCCCGCACCGGCATCTCGCCGCTGGGTTCCGGGCCCTCGCCGTTGTGAATGGACGACAGGGCGGTCCACTGGCCCTGCTCCCCCTCCGCCCCTTCCTCCCGCTGAGCCTCCACTGGACCTCCACCTGGCCTGAAATCCTGGGACTCCACCGCGAACGGGGAGGGCGTGCGCAGGAGCTCCGCGGTGTCGCCCTCGGTGCCATCACCATCAGGGATCTCCACGCTTCCGCTGCTCAAATCCAGGTCGGCCATGGCCCGGGTCACCTGGTCACCGTTGGTGTGGAGGTCCAGGAAGCAGCTGGCGGTGGAGTCCACCACCAGGGCTGAGCAGCTGTCCTCCTCCCGGCCCAGCTGGGGCGAGGTGGAGGCATCCAACTGGCCAGCCAGGTTCTCGCAAAAGCCAGACGATGACCTGCAATCAAGTGGACAAGAAGAAAAGGTTAGCAAGGTGACGTTCAGCTACTTCCATCTCTGACTTTGTCTCGTTGGCATTTATGCGGGACTGAGTTCATACATCTGCAGAGAATCTTTGTGACTTTTAATGCTTTATACTTACTTTTTTTTTACCTTGAGAACACTGCTACCTATATTGTATTGTTTATGCATATTGTATATAATATTGTACATATTAGTATTGTATATACATATAGTATACCTATTGCATTCCTAGCTCGCCGGACCTTTGGGGGTGCTGTGGATGGATGCATAAGGTCCAGATAAGACTGCATCTATGAAAAGGGCCATGTTTCCTGGTGCGCTTACCTGCTCCCCAGGGAGATGATCTCAAAGCTGGAGTCCTGGAGGTTACAGCCTCCAGATCGGTGGCAGGTCTCCTCTATGACACCAGGCCTGGCTACGGCTTGGATGACCGTGTCTGAAAAGACAAAAACAAAAGCTGAAGAACAGTGCAGACAAAATTATGCAGTTTTAGAATAGCTGTGACCATTTGCAGCAGTCTTTATACACAAGAACCAAAATAATTACCCAATATCGAAAGCAATTGTTTTCCTTGGACAGGGGGCGGGCAGAGCTAATTTAGTTTAAGAACCGAGAGCATTTGAGCAGAGAGTGTAGCGGTCACAATCTAATTGCAGAGAGGAGCGACACTGCAATTTGTGCCCGCAAACTAGCTCATTTGTTATGCTCTACTTTACTTCACGGTGGGAAAGATTCAAACTAAAGTGGAACAAGGATCGGGGGGGGGGGGGGGGGGGGGCGTTCAGCCTTCCCCTTGTGTTTTCATACCTGTGATGACCTCGATGGAGTGGTCATCCCATGGGGGAGCGGGGTGTGCGTGCTGACCCGGGGGTCCCTGCGGGGAATGGGTGGGGTCCAGGCAGACGGTGTCTCCCTCAGGAGGCTCCACCAAGGCGAAGGTCTGGAGCAGCACCTGGGTGTCATCGGCACACTCCAACGGGCTGCTGCTGCCGCCTCCACCGCCATCACCACCAATCTCGGCCTCTACCGCCGCCATCAGCTCTGCGGTGTCGTTCACCCTGTGACGGTGAGAAGAAAAAAAAACATGTTTTAAAATTCCAAAAGTCGTATGGCTCATGAAAAAGAAATGGTTGTAAAGGTTTGAAAGCCCCCGCAACGGCCCCACATGCACAAACAGACTGCCTAATGATTCGTGCCCACAAGCAAACTGCTACTAACTATCAAGTGTGCAATGCTCATACAAACACTATGGCTTTGAACTCACATGCAGATGATGACAGGGTTATAATGATGTCTGAAAATGTGTCTGATGCACAAAGATTTAAGAAGTTGGGATCACAAGAAAGTTCCATCCTAAAAATGGGGTCACACAAGCCTAAAAAGGTTGGGATCCATTTGTTTATGGCTTGCGGGGAACAGGTGGTGGAGGAGCACTCACGTGACCATGGGCGTGGAGGTGACGGTGGGCGCGGTCAGGGTGGAGGGCGCGCTATCTGGCTTCTCTAGCCTGGCACCGTTCCCTGTGAAGATCTTCCCTCGGCCTGTGAGGCTTCTGTTGAGGGCGGCATGGTGGACCATGACCATGTCCCCCGCCACCAGCAGCGAGGGGTCTGGGAAGGCATGGGTGAGTCAGTGAGACCAATTCATGAACCACACGTGTCTTGGCTAGCCAAGAATGTACTAGTGAGGAGAAATTTGAATTCTGTAGTACATACATAAAAGTGGAATTTGGTACTGAATGGTGCTTGACATTTACATTGGGTTACATTGCGACAGATGCATTGTGATACAATTACACGTAGGATCAACACTATGGATGCACATGATTTATTTCAACATGGCCCCAAGTATGAGTGACCACAACTACTTACTATGTGAAAGTCGATTAACTATAAAGCATTTTTGTCAGTGTATCAGTGTTACCATATAATAACTAGGCAATAATAAAACAATCTGGCATGACAACCAAATACTATCCAAGGGGCGGACAAATAATGTCTGGAGAAATGTGTTTAGAGGTTAAAAAACTAAGCAAACCTTTTCCTCCGTGGAGTTTGTCTCTATGGGCCAGTCGCTTACTGGGGCGCCCGATGGGGCTTCCAGGATTTGGACCCGACCCATTAGCGTTACCATCTGGTTATGGGGTATAGACAGACAGAAGGGTTAGGGTTTGCAATTAATTATTATTACTTACATGTATATTCAACATTAATGCTTCGCTTATCTTTAATGCTTCGCACATTTTCTAATCGCACAAGCGATAACACAGCTCAAAAGGGATTAAGGCAACGCAAGGAATACAAAAGACTCCTGCGACAGTGCAGAAACACAAAAAGATATCCTGGGGCGGTGGGAGGGGTTTACCTGATGAGGACCCGACGCCATCTCCCGCTGGGGGTTGATGCAGGGGACTGGCATCTCCGTACGATCCACACATCCAACCATAGAAACCAGGCATCAAGAAGGTGACCCTCTGTGGATGTCAGATCAACAAGAGACGGTATTGACAAAAGATGACGCAAGCATAATCATCCTGATGGCCTGGTGGGTGTTGGCAACAGTGGAGGTGGCGGTGGGGTAACCTAACCTTTCCGAGCAGCTCGTCCTCGGAGTAGCCGAACAGGCTGAGGGCCAGGTGGCCGTGGATGGCGGAGATGGAGCCGTCAGGCAGCAGCAGGATGAGGCTGCTCAGGGGGGCGAACGCCCACGCGGTCCCCGAGTAGACCGGAGCAGAGGGAGCTGAAGTGTTGGCATAGAGGTCTGTCTCTGCTTCTCAAAAAGGGAATCAATGCACAAAACAGAAAAACACCACGACAGCAGTGTGTCAACTTTTGTCAATACAAGATAGTAACGTTGTTTAAAGATAACCATTTAATATAAAAAAGAGCCATAGAAGACCCGGTCGTTCATCATAATGTGAGCCATTTCTATTTTGAATCAGACTTTATTCGTTTAAGGTTTTCTTTAATTAATTCATACATCAACATGTCCATTCCCCAACAAACTCTCTCTCTCTCTGCCAGTGATTTTTGTAAATGTCTTACCAGGAGATGGCTCTGTCCTCAGAGGCTGCTCAGAGCACTCCGGGTCAGAGGCCTGTGGATCTCCACTCCTGGTTGTGTCGTCGGGGGCGGTCCCACTGCTCTGCTGCTGGGCACTCCCACACACCACCTCCCCCTGTAGTCGAATACACAGCGGGACCCCTGTGCCGCTTCTGCCCTGCCCACACACTCTCTGTAGCCTCTGCATCTAAGAAAAAGAAGTATCTGTTAAGACAGGGGTTCTCAACCTTTTGCAAGCTGGGCCCCCCCAAAGCTGGTTCATTGCAGTTGGGGTCCCCCCCTCCCCTCTTCCCGGCGCCGCTTGTTGACGGGGGGGGGGGGGGGGGGGTTGCGCGCGATCGTAACACATCCCGGACCTACGACCGACGTATTGTGACAGTCCTGGACCGGCCCAAAAATTGGATTACGATCGCGCGCGCACCCTGAACCGCCACTGCTACTCGCGCCCCCCCCCCCCCCCCCGGGATAGTGTCCGGTTGAGAACCACTGTGTTAAGACATATCCAAGTTGTTGTTATACAGTTCAGTGTTGCCAAGGCAACCCTTTACTTGACTGGGTGTTGAGTTCTGATGGGTGCTTACTTTGGACATGGCATGACCCTGAACAGGGATTTGTAACTCAGGGATTAAGTCCATAATAGACACCCCGGTCAACTCCTCAGCCTGGAGGTATCCATGGAGATGGGCAAACACTGTGTCACAGCTGATGATGCAGCCCTGGATATGAAAACAGTACAGTAGATAAGACATTTTGAAAAGGATTTGTTTGGCAATAATATAAATATTTATAAGCCGGGACTTTCCTTGGAAATTAAACGCATATAATATCATTGGTGTGAATCTATTGTGGAATAAATGCCACTAAAAATAGGTAACAAAAATCATTGGTGTACTAGGGAATAAAATATTCAAATTACATCTTGTGCCAAAGAAATAGAGGCAGATATTCTCTCCACTTGTTCCATTGTGATAAGCCACTGTTGCTGCCCATCTTGATGTCGTCTCTGGGCCCATACTGACACCGGCACATCCCCAGACAAGGTCACCGCATCCACCTTGAAAGAGCAAATGGGGGGGGGGGGGGCGCAAACTAAGAAAACATTTGGAGAGGCCAGTGGAGTATCCAGGGAGATGTGAATCAATAAGACTATGTTAACAAGATGAGCAGTTCCACACCACTTTGCCACACATCGCTGCAACGCTGCCGTCCGGCCGCAGGTAGCGTTCACTCAGGGCTTTCTCCAGCACCTGGCTGGTCTTCCTCAGGACACAAGGCAGCTTCTTCCCAACCAGCTCACGCACAGAGCACTCAAACAGCCTGCAGGCCTGCTGGTTGGCTGCCAAGATCTGTCAATAAATAATAAGCAAAAGCGACACGTAACTTTAAGAGATGAGGAAAAAAATACAGGTTTTTTTTGTCATTTAGCAGATGCTTTTGTCCAAAGGGACTAGAGTGATTTTTTTTCATAAACATGTCAATGTAGAGCAGGTAGGGGTACGGCGTCTTGCACAAGGACGCCTACAGTCAGGTAGGCTGCCAACACTGGGATTAGAGCCCAGTCAAACACCCGATCCTTCCTCCGGTCCAGCGACCATCGCAGCCGATTTCCCCGAACGGGGGGGTCAAGACCCTCTGACTTCGCCTTAATAACCTCACAATACCTCTCTGGTTTCGTGGTCCACAGTAAGGATAGCCTTGTTGGGGTTGACGACGACGGCCGGCGGCCCCGGGACCGCTTCCTCGTCCCCAGAGGTCAGCTGGCTGAAGAGGCCTTCCTCCACCTCGGACGCCGAGGAAGGGCGTGGTAAGGGGGCGTACGACCCATGGGGGTCATGGTGGAGGATGGAGACCTGGATGTTGCGGGACGCTACAGAGCTCCCTGCATTCAAGCAATCGCCTAAAAGGCCAAAACAATGTGGCACACATTCATTATCCAGTAGTAGTAGTAGTAGTAGATAATAGTAGTACTAGATTGTGTTGTGCATCTTTACACTCACCTGGATACTGACCGTTTTTGTGTAATGGCCGTCGAGCAGAAGGGTAGGATTTGTTCAGGTCGTACTCATCCTCCTCCACGTACTTAGAGGAGAAACCAGGAACCACACAAATAGTATCCCCTTTGACGGGTTTGTGGCTCCGTCCAAAGCCAGCCTCGTCCCAGGACATTGTTTCAGAGATTTATAGCACTGGAGAGCGAACTACAAAACTAGCCTTTGCGGGGGGGACCATCTGCTGGTGGTCGGAATAGCATTGGAGAGATACAGCAACGTAAACGAGCAAAGTAACACTAACCTTTCCGGAAGAGAAAACATAAACTTGGCACGGTTTAAAATCCACCGTTAAAGTAGTTAGCCATGTTAGGTGTGTGTGTGTATGTGTGTGTGTGTATGAGGCCATGTGTTGTGTGTCTCTCCGGCGGACCGTGTTGTTGCTCCACGCAGCAACAGGCGGTTTGTTTGTTTGGTCCAGGAAGATGCGAGTTGCCGCCGCAACTGAATGATGTAATTGAAAAACCAAACCGTATATTGTAGGTCACACAGCGCTGGCGTGTACAGTTCAGTTCAAGTGAACAGAAAAAAAAAAAAAAAAAACTGTTTTTTGTTGCTAATTGCTTTTTCTTGTTTTACTTCTTACAGGATATTTTTTGGAAATCGCGGGCTTTCGATAAAGTTTCAGGAAGAAGCCACTTCTGGACAACTTCCGGTGAGTTGTCCAATGGGTGAGCGCGCCCGTGTTTCAGTTGAGCTTACTTCTGTTTCTATGGAAACAAGCCGGGCCGTTCACAGACCACGCCATGGAAGAAAGGCTTGTTCTGCAGCTTGGATACTTTGGATACATATAATAATAATAATAATAATAATAATAATAATAATAATAATAATAATAATAATAATAATAATAATAATAATAATAATAGATAATAGATAATAGATAATTAATAATACTTAAGAATAATGAATGAATTCATAATGAATGATTCAAGTAATGCACAAAGAAAACATATTATACATTTATTTGGCTGTACAAATGTAACAACAAACACCGAAAATACACATTTTATTCGACAGAAAGCTTAAATTGAACAGACATCATTACCATAGCTAGACAGGCTTCAGGGAGAAGATGGGGAGTCCCAGGTGCAATGGGTGGGGGGTGGCTGATGTGTTCAGTGGATGTTAACGTGTCTGGATGACCCAGGACATCCCCCTGCCTCTCCATCCTTTACTCAACAAATATCTAAAGTCACAATACAGACTCACTTCTGCAGAGGGGTAAGAAATATACAATAATCATACATTTTTTAATTGAAATTTAAAAAAGTAATTATTCAAATATATGGAGATAAAAACACTGTTCTGACATAGCTGCTTATGAAAGAAAATAGATATAACAGTCTATACAGATGTTTTCAATGAAACTTAGCTCATTTGGTGTTAATGGAAATATTGTAGGAACCCAGTCTATCAAGTACTAAAATGTTTCGTTAAAAAAAAATCTTTATTTTTAACCAGCCTACTGCGGTCGCGAGCAGGTATGGGTTTGGCATATGTGATCCGGTCTCCTTTGGCCAGGCACTATACTTTATCACAGTCTTTACACGCAACCACAACATAGTAAACAACTTGTCATGTACATCGAGTACAGTCTCTGTTCATTACAGAGCTTCAAACCAGTTCATGGGATGCAGTGGCTGTTGCAGTTGTATTTTATTTATATTACATATAAATGTCGCTCCATAACCTACAGACAGATTTTGTTTCCATGCATTTATTTTTCACGACAAGCTGAGTGAGAAGTTTTCGGTTTATAGAGATTTTTATCCTGTACACTTTGGATTAGAAAAGTACATTTTGGATCAGAAGCTTCTACTGTTGTTGGCGCTGATGTT
Source organism: Merluccius polli (assembly GCA_030340625.1). Taxonomy (NCBI): domain Eukaryota; kingdom Metazoa; phylum Chordata; class Actinopteri; order Gadiformes; family Merlucciidae; genus Merluccius; species Merluccius polli. Next base: position 122,534 of record JAOPHQ010006578.1, read on the forward strand.
TGTTGTGTTTATGTCTTTTTTTAAGCAGTTTTTAGGTCAGTTTACTAAGATAGACAGTCCAGTTGTCAGGATCTACTGGCTGGCTGGCGTAGCTGCAGCATGCTTTATCAAGGAGCTCAATTTACAATAATCAATAATAGTTACTGGTTAATATTCACATGGAGGAGGAGACATGAGACAGGCAGAATATTGGCTCCATAGTCTCACACACACACACACACACACACACACGCACTTGTGTATGTATGCATGCACACACACACATACATACATACACATACACACACACACACACACACACACACACACGCGCATGTGCGTATGTATGCATGCGCACACACACATACATACATACATACACATACACACACACACACACACACACACACACACACACACACATGCGCTCGTGCGCACGCACATGCACACACTCAGAAGCAAGGTTGGACACATAATAAATGTGCCATGGCTATGAGAAGTGAGCTTCGATTGGCTAAATTCAATAGTTCTGGAGACGTAATCCGTCCTAATGGTGATAATCCTTCTTACTGTGAGGACGATTGCCAAGTAAATGATCCACTTCAGAGGCAATTCCTGTTGTCATTTTTGGAATCACCTGTCATGTGGAAAAAACAAATGTTAGAGTTAAGTAAAAAAAAAACAGGAAGGAACATTTCTTTCTCTCTTTTATATCAACTTTTCAAAGGAGTTAACTTATTCCCCCATTCACAAGGACCTTGAACGAGACATTGAGATGAATCGATGGCCCAGTGTTCATTAGCAGAGTAGGAAACATACCATGGCCATGAGCGGAAAAAAAAAAAGAAAAGAAAAGAAAAAGAAAATAGTCATATATAGTACAGGCATTATATAAGGTACAGCTCAAATCACTCATGGCCAAACCACTAGTAATGCATTGACCCGTGTTATATCCAATCCATCTGTGTGATGGCCCCCTGTGTACCTGAATGGCCCCCAGGTTCTCTGTTAGCTGGGTGGGGTTGGAGGAGCCCAGCAGCACCGAGCTCACACCCTCATTTCTCAGACACCAGGCTGTCGATATAGAAATATATATAGAATAGAGACAGAGACATAACATTATATCAGTGGATATTATAATAGACATGAAAAATGACTTGACATGAATCATAACAAGGCAAAAAGCTGCAATAAAAATCTAAAGTCAAAATAATGACACATGAATCAAAAGGATGAATACAAACAGAGTCTAAAACCAGAATGAACACAACCAAGTTCATAAAGGATATGTTATAAACATCTGCTGTTTAAGTGTATGGCACTGGTCAACCAACCTGGTCCTTTTAAGCAGTGGTTCTCAACTGGTCTAGCCTCAGGACCCACATGTGTCGACTCATTAGTCATTAAGTCACGACCCAAACATAAAAAATGTATTTACCAGTCACCACCAACGCCTTTGTGTACTGTTACAAACAATGAGTGAACAAAAAAGCTGCAACAACTGGGGCTAAACTCAACGAAATAGCCATTGAAATATGAATTAACATTGAAACATTAGTTAATTCATGGGCTCCTTTCTAAAGGTTTGGCATATACTCTGCATAAGTGGGTCGCGACACGACTTACGGCGCCCAAATTGAGAATCACTGCTTTATAGTATCAAAGACATGGTGGGCAGTAAAGAGACAGTTGACAGTGATGTAATGTGTTTTCTCCTTGACTGCCTTGTCTCGTACCTATGGCCAGCTGCGGCAGGGTGCAGCCCAGCTTCTCAGCGATGTGAGTCAGCTCCTTCAGTTTGGCCTGCTGCTTCCTCCCGTCCTCGCTTGTTATCTTCTCACGCAGCCACTGGTATGGCTGCAGCCAATGAGTGATTTATTATTATGCCTTTAAAGGATCACTTTATTGTTCAACCTGGACCTGGATTTTTCCCATGATTTTGGGTTTCAGGGACTACAATGCGGACAACAATTTTTGCAATTGGTCCTGTATTGAGCGAGAGGGCTTCAGCTGTCAGCCGCGAAACGGGCAGCAATGTAAAATTATAGGGCATTAGCGCCCCGTCAATGTACATCCTTTTGCCACTGACAGCCTCAGATTGTTATTGTGTCTGACAACGTTATGGAAAGGATCCCTACAGAGAGATAAAACATTTGTCTTTACCTTTCGCCTGATACGTTTGTTATTGTGTCCAACCAAGTCTCACCAAGGAGAAGCCTCGCTCTGAACTCTCCTTGGCGAGACTTGGTTAGACACAATAACAAACAGACCGGATCCTGAAGTTATCCATTAACGCAGAACTTGACCATGAACGACTCAGAACTGTTTATTGCCCATATGATAAGACACACAGGGATGAGGTGCATACGTTAAACATTTGACAGTTACTGTAGACGGGATGAGCTACAACCAATAGACAACAAAACTAAGAGTGCAAACAACGAATACCAATTACAAAATCCCAACATTATGCTCTATTAATCTATAATACATGGGAGTGAAATAATGATGTGTTGAATGTCAGCAAGAAGGGCGAAGAATGTACCTTCATGGAGGCTCTAGAGGTTTCTGGGATGCCGCTGTCATACTTCCCTGTGATGATCCCACAGGCCAACGGAGACCATGAGACCACGCCCACACCTGGGACAGCCAACCAGAAAACAGCATAAACACAGCCATAAATGACTTTTAAACTTTTTTTTGGTTTTCTTTTTGTTCATATTTCCATAACATATATTTGATATAACTTGCCTATCTTGTGATAGAGCTCTGGGAGCTGCGTCTCCACCTTTTCCCGCTGAAAGAAGTGGTACTCGGCCTGCTCACACACTGGAGGGATGAGGTTAAACTGCCTGGCAACAGAGTACGCCTCCTGAATCAATGGGAAGGATCAATGGAAAAACACAAGACAGGGATGGAGGCAAAAAATTTCAAGCACTGACCTTCCCTACTCCTTCAAAACAAAATGTTTACTATACTTAATGTGTTGGACAACAGAAATCTGTCATTTACTTATTTGTGTCTTTATGTTATTATGTTATTAAGGGTGATCAAGGTGTGCATTAACCATCACGCTGCCTACAATCTTTCCAAGACTGAGTTTATGAGCCCTTAACATACTTTTTCACATTTTCCTGACAAGATATTTGGTGTGTAGCAGATACATCCCTCTGTGATATGTTATTGCTATTTAAAATGTTTTAATCCTGTTGTCCATCACTTTAAATATAGTTTTTACTTCATTCACCTTTAAATATGTCCCTATCTTTATTCCCATTTAGAAGAATACAAAGTTGTGACACCATGTTATATTCTCGTAAATCAACTAGTAGTGAGCCATTTAGATACATGGGATCATATTGTGCTTGTTTGGGTCAAAGTGACTCACCATGATCTCCATGGCGGCCCAGCGTGACGTGCCCCAGTACATGGACATGCCCTGGTTGATCACATGTGTCATGGCCCTCACAATCTCTGGAGGGGACACAATGAGTGTGTGTTGGCTCAGGGTTGTTTACAGCACATGTTTCACGGGTTTTGCTCAAAAGATATAATGAAAAATCGATGCAGATATTGTGCACATCATTCATTTTCAAAAGCACCACTTCAGCCATGTTCTCTCACTATAATATTAGCTGAATGGTGCATTGTCAATGAGTGGACAGTGGATGGCATCAGCATATCTTTCTTGGGGAGAAAGAAGACATGGGTTCTGTGTGTGTGTGTGTGTGTGTGTGTGTTTGTGGGTGTGTGTGCATGCATGTGTGTGTGTATGCATGCATGTGTGTCTGTGTGTGTGTATGTGTGCATGCATGTGTGTGTGCGTATGCGTGTGTGTAAGTAAAACAATTCTTTCTTCGGTGATCATCTATTAGGAAAACTGAAGCTATACGCTCATTCATTCAACTGCTCCCCTGCTTGATAAAATTGTCAGAATACCATTTCCCAATAACGACCACATAGTTAGTGAAATGTACATCCTGCATATGCAATGTGGAGAATGCTGAAAGGAGAGTATATGCAAAGCAGTATCACATGCAAAATGTTGTTTAAATTGTGTGTGTGTGTGTGATAGAGAGGGGGTGTGAAAGAGAGAGAGAGAGAGAGAGAGAGAGAGAGAGAGAGAGAGAGAGAGCATGTGTGGGTGAGGCAGGTGGGAGGTATAAATGAACAACAGTACATCTGTTACAAGAGGGAGGGAGCGAAACAGAGAGAGAACGAGATAGAGATCGAGAGAGAGAGAGAGAGGGGGGGGCGGGGGGGTGTTGTACAACGAGGAAGAGCCTTCAGGCTACATGTTGTTCATTAAGGACCATGAATGAGCACATCTTAGGTGAGTCACCCACAGATGGTGGGCGGATGTCAGGATGAAGTACCACAGTAACCTCTCGCAGTTATATGCATATGTATATATATATTTTTCATATGTATTTCCGTCACCATAGTTCCCTTTCCTCTGGCCGGTGACTCACGCCAAACCACCACGTGTCACAGAGACATCGCAAATCCAAAGTTTGAGACGCGCTATCCAAAGTGCCGTCCCGTCTTTCTTTACAATGCGCCAGCTGCACAGCTGTACAGGACAAAGCCAGTGTCGGTGCAGGTGTTGCTCTTGAGAGTGCTCAGTGGGCGAGTTTCCGCTTAGATCTCGCGCTCGCATTGATTAGGGCCCACGGTGTGTCTCTCCACATTTCTGTTTCTTTTTTAGCTGTCCTTGAACGTACCTCAGAAGCAGCACATTCCCAATGCTGCTTTACATGGTGAGCATCAGAGAGACATCTTTGATATCTTAGTTCGATTAATCTCCGGGAGGTGTTTTCCGGAGGTACAAATAAAAAGAAGTGAAGTATAAAGTTCATACGGAAGTATAAAGTTCATACTTTATCCCTTCACCGCTCACAGCAATTGATTTTTAAAACCATATGCCAGATCAATAAGTAACACGGCGAGAGGTGTTCAAGGTTTCAAAGTGAATAGAGGCTTTTGTTAGTAGCGCAATTGTTTTAAAAAAACATGATTGATTATAATGATTACTGTACGGTGTGTGTGTGTGTGTGTGTGTCCTTACTCTATAGCTGTTCTTTATTGTGTGGAATTCAAAGACACCAAAGTTACGGGGGGACTGGTGCTGAGAAGGTACTGGCTCAATAGTATGAAGAAAAATAGCTGTGTTCTTTTTCAAATACTGACACTGTGAAATTGTCTTGCTCACCAGTGGGAAAGAAGAAACTGATGGGCTGGGAAAAACATGTTCCACTTGTCTGTCTCCAACTGTCTGCTTTAAAGGGACACTAAGTAATTTTTTCCCCCATCTAGTGGTCAAATTGTATTTTGCATTCAAACGAATTTATTCTCTCCAGCGCCTCGCGTTTTTGAACTACGGCAAGCGGTATTAGTCAAGATTCAAGAAGCTATGACATGATAACATGTCTTCAAACACCACTTCATCACGTTTTGTTTCTGATGATGAGGTACGTTCAGTGCTCGAAGTGGAAAAATATAAGCAACGTGGGGGGGGGGGGGGGGGGGGGATATTAACCCACCGCGCTACGACCGACGGGGGGGGGGGGGGGGGGGGGGGGGGATATTAACCCACCGCGCTACGACCGACGGGGGGGGGGGATATTAACCCACCGCGCTACGACCAACGGGGGGGGGATATTAACCCACCGCGCTACGACCAACGGGGGATCGTAACCCACCGCGGACCTATGACCGCAGCCTGTGACAAGTGCCGGTACGCAAGAAAAAGTGCCGGTACGCTAAAGGGTAAAATGTAGAAGTGCCGGTGCTGCGTACCGGTGCGTAGCGGCCCACTTCGAGCACTGGGTACGTTATTTCAAACAAACTTCAAACTGCATTGAATCATTAGTGTGAGCATGTATGAGTAATTACTCCTCCAGATAGTGAATTATGTTCTCATGTTTATATCGTTTTTTAAGTGACAAGCGCGTCTCGCTAAGCTCCTCCTCTGTTCCAGTCACGCTGGCTCTGAGTGAAAACGCGTTTAGCCTTTTAGCTTTTTGTCCCTCTCGGGAGTCCATAGACCGGAAAGACATGGCGGCCTCCATAGAGCTTGCCCGCCCTATGTATATTCTGATAAGTGATTCTTCGCTCAGGAGGATAAGTGAGATTGTTGACATTGATCATTGTACACCAATGGGGACTTATTTATGAATGAAGACGTTGATTTGAGGTAATAAATTACTTAAAAAACTACTTAGTGTCCCTTTAAGGATTTTCATGTAATATAATATAATACATTCTTGGCTGTCATATATTCTCTCTTAGTGTACCGTAAAATCCCTAGTCTTAATAATAATGGAGGATAGAGAAGAGCAGTTTTCACGTTTTCATTTTTTAGACTTTTTTTAATGGCGGTTGGTTGGTCACAACGTTAAGCTTTGCATCATGCATAATGAAAGACAATACATAGACCTGGCCAATGAAAAAAAAAAAAAGACACACTACGTTTAGAAAGCTTTCCCGTTGCCATGTTGTTACTAAGGTCGTCTCTATTTACTGGAGTAATAAGGTAACGTCCACATTCCATATGAATCTCATGTTAACTGACATTATGCATTAGTCAGACCCAGGCATTAGTCAGACCCATCAACACTTATTGATTCGTTAGTGGCCATAATCCACGACGAGGTGTGCATGTATCGAAAAATAATGCACAACGGCTAAGAAAGGGTTTGCCTCCTATTTCCGTTCCGAAATAGGTTGGATACTATAGGATTTTACAGTACACAACAACTCTCTTGAGTCCTCTCAATATGGCGGAGTATCGCCAATAAAAAAATCCCATGATGCATTCTGATGTACAAGCCCGAATCCTTGCGAAGCCTTTCACCACTTTAAGGGGGCAGGGAGATGAGATGGAGGGGAAAAGCTTGCAGATTATATTAAAAAGAGCTGTAAACAAACACATTAACTACTGATACAATTTAAAACACACACGCACTATTCTGGATGTCAGATCGCCAGAAAAGGAAATAAAATTACCTAATTACCAGCCTGTTATTATTAGTAGGTAGAGCTTCGTGAAATATTTTGCCCTCGATATATATATTTCCCTGGGTAGTTTGAAATACCCCCCCCCCCCCACCCTTTGCCTTGCATGAGTGGGGTGGGGTGGGAGCGCCTGCGCCACCACCTCCACCCGTTTCAACCAAGAACTGTGGAAACGGGTGCGCGTGTGTGTAACGGCCGCCGCATTACTTAGGCCTATTTTTACTGAAGGGGTGGGGGGGCCTGACAAGAAAAGGTTTGCTGTAGTCAATGTGCTCCGGTTTGCCAGCGCGGAGCCAAGTTGGCCTTTAAGCCTTTTCCCAGCAAGCCTTCCGTCGCGTCACCTCCGTAATTGAAAGCCATTCCAGTGAAAGGTCACACAGAAATTAAGTGGGGAAATAATAGCGTGGCACGGCTTTGGGGAGTTGCATATCTAGTAAAGCCCGTCTCTGACTCTCTTTCTCTTGTCGCTGCTGCACTGGGTGAGTGCTGGAATCGGAGACAGTTTAGTTTAAAAACAAAATGGAAGAAGAAGAAGAAGAAGAAGAAGAAGAAGAAGAAGAAGGAGGAGGAGGAGGAGGAGGAGGAGGAGGAGGAGGAGGAGGAGGACAGATGTGTTCTAACGATGTGATGAAATGATTGCCAGAGGAAATAAAAGATTGATGGGGATGGCAGCAGCAACACCCCCAAGGTCACAAACACAGCAGCAACCGACATTGGACATTAGAATAGAATAGAGCACACACACACACACACACACACACACACACACACACACACACACACACACACACACACACACACACACACACACACACACACAGGCACAAGACACTTTCTTGTGCCTGATCTTTTAATCCAGGGCAGTGAGGTGGTGTGACAATAGGACAGGCCATGTGTGTTATAAATATGACTTTATGAAGTTCTTAAACTTGTCATTATTACTACATATTCATATTGCTTTCGTGGTTTCATGTCTTTTGTCTGTATATCGCTTGTCTGTCTATCGTTTGTCTGTCTGTGTCTGCCTATCTACTTACCTACCTGTCTGTCTGTCTGTTAGCCCATCCATCTGTTTGCCTGCCTGTACGTCCATCCATCTACCTGTCTGCCTGTTAATCCAAATGCCTGTCTGTCTTGTCTTATCATGTGTGTGTGTGTGTGTGTGTGTGTTTGTGTGCGTTTTCATCAGGCGACTTCATCCCATGAGACAGCTCATCATACAGCTGGATACTGCCAGCCCAGGGCTCTGCTGCCTGCCAGTGTCCTCCTCCTCCTCCTCCTCCTGCTACACGTGACAGCTACATGCTGAACATAGCTTCCATGTGACAGCTTGGACTCCTGCTGTTGTGCCCCTGTCTGCCCCCCTTCCTCCCGCTGTTGTGTGTGTGGGGGAGGAGAAAGGGGGTGAAGGACCAGGAAGGATTGACTGGAAACCAGAGGTCCAGACCTCCAGAGGTCCAGACCTCCAGACCTTCAGACCTTTCAGAGCTCCAGACCTTCAGAGGTCCAGATCTCCAGAGATCCAGACATCCAGAGGCCCAGACCTCCAGAGGTCCAGATCTCCAGAGATCCAGACATCCAGAGGCCCAGACCTCCAGAGGTCCAGATCTCCAGAGATCCAGACATCCAGAGGCCCAGACCTCCAGAGGTCCAGATCTCCAGAGATCCAGACATCCAGAGGCCCAGACCTCCAGAGGTCCAGATCTCCAGAGATCCAGACATCCAGAGATCCAGACCTCCAGAGCATTTACTCCCAACCAGGGGGTATCTGAGCAGGTTCCAGGGAGAACTAGTCAAGATTTTGTTGAATAATATATATGTTGGTTGTTGCTGAACAATTAAGTTAGAGAAGTATACCTCCGCTTCTTTGCTCATAAACACCCCCTTTAGGCCATGGAACTATTTATAATGATGCTTAATGATAATAGTATAATATTAACAGCATAATATCAGCTCAAAGGAAAACATGTCTGGTTTGGTAAAAGAAGAGGAACAATTGAGGTGATGAGCATGAATGCCGGTCCAGACACTGGGCTGGGCTGGAAAGTGCAGGTATGGAGTGAAACAGTATGGGTGTGTGCAGGAGGGACAGACTTAGAAGTGCTGGAGGACTATAGGGAGAGAGAGAGAGAGAGAGAGAGAGGAGAGAGAGAGAGAGAGAGAGAGAGAGAGAGAGAGAGAGAGAGAGAGAGAGAGAGAGAGAGAGAGAGAGAGAGAGAGAGAGAGAGAGAGAGAGAGAGAGAGAGAGAGAGAGAGAGAGAGAGAGAGAGAGAGAGAGAGAGAGAGAGAGTACGCACACAGCAGGGCCTTGTGTCTACTGAGACCAGCCCAAAAATACACCAGCTAGCCGGGCCCCCGGGAGTGTGTGCATGTGTGTATTGGGTAGGAGGGAGGGTGAGGGAGGTGGTGGGGGGGGAGATAATCCTTGCTTCAGAAGAGCAGGGAGGGCTGCGAACGGGTGAGCGGGTGAGTCCACGTGAAAGATAGTTGTCCCAGAGAGAAATGAGAAAATGAGGAAGAGGGAAGTTGACTTAGAGAGAGAGGGAGAGAGAGACAGAGAGAGAGAGAGAGAGAGAGAGAGAGAGAGGGAGAGAGAGAGAGAGAGAGAGGGGAGAGAGCATGTACGAGGGAGAGTTAACTGAAGAGATAACAGGACTATATGATTAAATGTATTGTGTGTGTGTGTGTTGAATGAAATTGCATGCCTGCTTTTATCTGCACTTGTGTTTCTGTCCTGTGTCTCTTGTGTAGTCGAGTGTGTGTGTATGTGTGTGTGTGTGTGTGTGTGTATGTGTGTGTGTGTGTGTGTGTGTGTGTGTATGTGTATGTGTGTTTCTCTCTGTGTGCTTGTGTATAGTGTTTGCCCACAAGCCTACGGACGCTCACGCCCTATATCTCGGCGTGACGAAAAGGCACAAAGACACAAAGAGAAAAATATGGACACACATTGTTGGCGGGAGAGGCAAAGGTCGCCACGCCGCTGATGGCGCTCCTCTCACTCGTATCCGAGCTCCCACACGTTCTCGGGTTACAGAATAACACGCGCCAGCACCGCGCCGCACTCACCCTCCATGGGCGTGTTGCCGTCCGGCCGGTTGGCGAAGACCACGTCCACATAGTCCAGCTGCATCCTCTGGAGGGAGCCCCTCAGTCCTGGAGAGACATGGGAGAGATACGGTTCAGAAGATCAGTGTGAATGCATCAGCTGATTCTTACTATTTACCCCTTCAGCAGACACTTTTATAAAAAGCAACTTACAGTGAATTTGTTTTTAGATACAGGTCAATAGTGGGGTGAGGCATTTTGCTTTGGGGATGCCGATAGGTGCGCCGCGGATATTGGGGATCGAACCCAGAACAACTCCCGGCTGGGAGTCAAACACCCTAAGCAGCATTGACTTGAGTTCTAACTACTCAACTGACAACTGGGCAATGTCATATGAATGGGAATATCTGCAGTGGAATCATAAAGGAGAATAAGGAGGAGGAGGAGGAGGAACACTTCAGTGTTACTTTACAGTTACTTATTTACACCTTAAGACATTAAGCCAGGGGTGCAGATCTGGACACAAAAGTGTTGTTGTTTTTTTTGCCCGTATGCAACTCATACCATGCCGCCATATCATTCAAAAAGTACTGCACAGGGAATCATGTATTGTGCTTACCTTTATTGTTTATTTGTTCTAAACAGCCAACAGCGCGTATCACTGCTTACTTAACTGTTATATTAGTAAATCATAATTTAAAGGGTATGTAATGTCTACTCATGTTCTTATCTTTCGCCTCCCTCCAACCCTTCCAGATCCCCAATTCTTCTCACCATCTTCCAGTGTATGGGACTACTTTATGCATGACTAATCGATATGAATAATTTTGGGTATTTTTATTGGGGGGGGGGCAATTCATGTTTTTCAGAAATTGGCGGAGGGACATGTCCCCCCCGTCCCCCCCGGGATCTGCACCCATGCATTAAGCCCATCCATAAGTAAAAAACGACTGCTGACAGCAATCCTGACATCGAATGACGATAAGGAGAGTTAAACAAAAATGTTTCTATTACTGCGGCTTTCATCGGGCACATCGCTCTGTATCTTCGTACGAGTGGCAGACGAGCCAAACTAGGCTAATTTGATACACAAGCGGAACGCATGCTTTCCTGAGGCACATTGTGGCTCATTCTGCTTTTCAGAGAGAGGGAGAGAGAGAGAGACATAAACATTTCATTTCATTTTTTTTGCTGCAGCCTAAAACCAGCAAAAAGAAGAACACAGAGAAACACCATGCAGCCAAGATGCAGAGTGCAGCGTCGCCAAGCAGAGAGAGGAGGATAATAAGAGAGTGGGATTTAGGGGTTGTGTTCTGGGGTTAGATGTGACGCCATATTTGAAAAAGTTGAGTCCAAGTTGAGTCAGAGACTGGAGAAAAGAAAGACGATCTCGTTCATCAAGGCATGAAAAATACATCAAATATGAAATAAAATTAAAAAAAACGGATGGATGATACTGCAACAAGAGGCCTGGGGGTGAAACAGGAGCAAGACAACTTGCCTACAGCAGCTAAGAGTGTGTGTGTGTGTGTGTGTGTGTGTGTGTGTGTGTGTGTGTGTTTGTGCGTGTATGCTATTGCCGTAACTAATGATTATTTTCATAGTCAATTAATCCAACAATAATTATTTTGATTAATCGATTCATAATTTAGTCTAGAAAATGTCATAATAGCAAATGCCTTTACAAGTTACCAGAGTCCAAAGTGATAAGTGTCTTAAATTTGCTTTGCTTTATCTGACAAGCAGCCAAGAAAAACTCAAGTATTCATTTTATAATGATCCATGAACCAAACATTTGAATTGCCGAAGCATCAAGCCGCAAATGTTTGGTCATACTTGATAAATCACCTAAATGACTAATCGATTACAAAAATGTGATTCGATGAATCGACCCATCGTTGCAGCCCTAGTGTGTGCGTGCGTGCGTGTGTCAGATTTACGGTCAGAGCGACCCTCAAACGCTGCTAATATCCAGTGGAGCGTCCTGTGTCCTCATCACACTCACACTCACATCTCATGTATTTCCCACGACTGTCATCCGCACACCCGAGCTCACACACACACGCACACACGCACACACGCACACACACACACCGCTCTTGCATTAGAGCAGTCCCTTTAATCTCAGCCGGCCTCTGTCGTCGCCTGCCTCTTCCTCTGCCTCTGTCCTGTGGATTAGCCGGCACTCACAGGCACTGACATGCTATGCTTGTTTGGAGAATTATTAATACTGCAGAGCAAACGTGTCCAGTGAAAGTGCATCTGCAGAGAATAATATGTATTTTTTGGCTGTGTGTGTGTGTGTGTGTTTCAGCATTACAACAGCTTCATCAATGACCTTGACATTTTTGTTGTTGCAGTATTACATCAGTGGAACCGGACCACCGATTGTCCTACTGAAAGTGTAAGTGTTTTTTTTCCCCCCCATTTTAATTGGATCCGTTTAACAGCGCTTCACTTTGCGAAAAACAAAACAAAAAACAAAATTTTATCTCTTCAGTAACGCCGGTCACATCCACTCTGCTCACACACAGCAGCAGGCAAACAAATTAATTTGTACATTAGTAGGTTAACAAGAATGAGACAATTGATTGGCTCATTACACCTTTCACCTCTCTCTCTCTCTCTCTCTCTCTCTCTCCACTTCACTGTCACTATTTCTTTGTATATTCGTCTGTATAATATCGGAGAAAGAGCAGGCTTGCCCGCTCTCCCCCTCCAAGCATCTTTGGGGGGGGGCGAGGGGGGGCGAGTCTGTGGTTGAATGTTAATGAGAGAGAGAGAGAGAGAGCTGAGTCACTGCCGCAAGCACTGTGTATGTGTGTGTGTGTGTGCGTGCGTGCGTGTGTGTTTGATCGGGGATTGGGGAGGATTGTGGCAGGGCTGTGTGGATATTATGTCATAAAAAGTCGAAGAGAAATCCTCTCTTTTTCTCGTGACCTTGAAAAATAAGAGTATGACAATGGTGAAAATTAAAAGGACAGGCAAGAATAAGGACAGAAGGAGAGGAGATTATTACAGGACTGTTTCCCCAAAGGGGTACAAAAAACAACAACCATTGTGTTAAAAACATTTTAAGCACACTCCAACTCTGGTGGATCCACCGTATCAATCCGACTGGCGTAGAAGGTCAAACGGGAGTGAGAACACCAGAGTGCATGATGGGACGTGTGTCTCGGAGGAGAGGTTAGACAGATAAGAGGTGGCGTTCGGAGGACAGCAGGGTGCAGGGTGCAGGGGGAGGGGGGGGGGGGTGTCGGCGGGGGGGTGTCGGCGGGGGGGGATACACAGAATGACGGGTGGGTGGACGTGAAGGGCAACGGCGCGGCGAGGAGGCTTTGACCTGTTATACCTTCGATGATGTGCTTTCTGTTGAGCCCTCTCTCCGTCTCGGCCCTGAAACAAAGCAGGGGTAGGGACACACACACACACACACACACGCTAATGAGAGAAGGTCACACACACCGTGTGACCTTCTCTCATTAGCCGAGTTCATCGTGTAGAGATCATGCTTCACAATGAGGCGCCCATCCAGAAATCGATACAAGAAAGCAACTCTGATGCATGATGTCTGCCTGTCTGCCTGTCTGCTCTCCTGCCTCTGTCTGATAACGAGCGGCCTGTCGGTCCACATTAACTCAGTCTCTCGCCGAAATGTCATTTTTCAACGTCTTCTCTTTTTTCCCTACTTTGCTCACTTCTTACTTCTGCCTCAGCCTTGCTGAGCTTGTTGAGCTGCTGCCTGTTTGTCTCCTCCTCACTTCAATTCTCTGTCTCTCTCTCGCTCTCTCTCTCTCTCTTATGAATCTTTTCTTTAAGAGGCATGAGAAGCTGAAAACAGACCTGTCCCACTGTATTACTGTTATTCTATGTGGTGTGTCTGTGAACCAGAGAGAGAGAGCACTACTGACATAGAGACAGACAGAGAGAGAGAGAGAAAGCGAGAGAGAGAGAGAGAGACAGAGACAGAGACAGAGAGACTAAGAGAGGAAAACAGAACATGAAATTGTGAAGTAAATGGAGAGAGGAATGGTGTGTGTGTGTGTGTGCGTGTGTGTGCAGAGACATTGGGAAAGAGAGACATTTAGACCGTGAAAATGAAAACGAGCAGACAAGAAGTTTAAGTGTGCGGATCTGCGCTCGGCTAGCCTGCCTGGCTCTCCAGACGCCTCCTCCTCTGCCGCTGGATAATCAGCTCCTTTCTCTCTAAGTCCGTCCGGCACGGAGACAGACAATCATCCGCTCAGGATGAGTTCAGATTAGATTCACCCGTTTCCACAACCGCTGAGCTTCATCAAAAGGGAGAGAGAGATAAATGATTCATTGATCTATTCCTTTTGCCCTCGTTCGACAACTGTTCAGCCGTGTCCCTAATCTCGCAAGGCCAGACTGTGGCGGGGTAACGTCCGGCCACACGCCACCGAAGTGGCTTTCCTTTGGGGCCCTCCGACACAGGACACGGGTAGATGTAGTTCAAGGTGTTTATTGGGAGATTAAGGCAAGGTGGTATTCGCCGAGCTGATGTTACTCCTTGTCATGACAGTGCTCCTCCTCCTGGAGTGTGTGTGTTGACGGCTGGTTTATCCTGGGTGCCATGATTGCTCATGCACCACAGGTGTGCAGCCCCACCCAGCCAGAGTCCAATCAGTGTGACTCAGGCCAGGTGAGGCTGTAAACCAGCCACCAACAACACACACTCCACATAAACCCTTCACACAGACTTACCTCCAAACTTCGGTTGTTAACGCTGTGCGAAAGGTCTGGCTGAACCCACTATCTTTCTGGTATGGGGGGGAAACGCTCTTGCTTGTATTTCTTTAAATCAATCACAATCTTGTCGAGAGGCGATAAGCCCGGGATGCGGCGACGGTGCCCTTGCAAAATAGATGGCGGCGAGGGGGGGGGGGGGGGGGGGGGGGAGACTTG